>MU751677.1:22336-38227 GCA_026770625.1 Nicotiana glauca
ACCCTCCACTCCTCACGTTCCCACTTCCTCCTCCCCTAACACTTCCTCACACAAGTTATAATATCACACACACACAAACAAAAGAAAAAAGAACGAAAATATACACAAAAAATAAAAAGAGGAGACAAAGAGTGAGTGATCTGAGATTTTTTGAGAGAGACGAAGAAAAAACAAGACCTGTTAGAGACGGGGTATACACTGAATATATATTTCGGATACACGGGATATACACAGGCAGTAAAAAAAAAACTCTCGATACTTCTTCTTCATCAGCCAAAAAAAAAAAAAAACTGATCCGAAAACAACTCCAAAAAAGCAGCCAAACCAGCTGCGAAATTGCTAAAAAAAACCAGCCTTCAAACCTTCATAAACACAGCAGAAAACGCAGGAAAAGATCTAGCAAACCACAGTAGCTCCGGCTACTCCATCCCACTTCGAAAATCGATTTTGAAGCCATGTAAATTTATCTCCGCTAGGTCACTGTTTTCCCGGCGTTCCGCCGGAGTTGCGCCATCTCCGACCACCTCTTTCACTATAAAATGTAGCAGCTTCAGTTTCTTTAACCGATGTTGGTCTCTTAAGTTGAGCCCAGCCCGTCGGGGTCGTCGAGGTCGCCGACAAGTTGTTTGTTTGAGTTTTCGTTACCGAGCTTCGTTTTTTTTAAAGAACTTTTAAGTTCGCAGAGGTACGTTTTCTCGTTCATTCTTTCTTGCTCTTTGTTAGCTTGTTAAAATAATATCAAATGCTTTAGCTCATTAAATGCCTCCAAATGTGTGTTGTTTGCTTCTGTTGCATATAAAGCCATGAGAGTTCCATTTCAATTATTTTAATATCAAATATGTCTTAGATGTTTTCTTTAGTTATTTGTGCTGCCAGTTTCCTTCCTTAGCTTTTCTTGTAGATATTTGTTGTCTTGGACCTTTTTATTGTATCATATTTATTTGGCCTCAATAATTCTTTGATATATGTATAGTTTTGGAATAGGCAAATGATAGTATAATAAGGAAGGCTTACTTGGACCGTATGCTTGGTCTGTAAACTCAATTAGTCTAAGTTGAGGTTCCGATTGATTTAGGATAAAATAGATCCTGTTAATCATCCTATTTACTCCTTAATAAAATTTTATGCATAAAGCATGGCCTTACAACAATCTTTAATAATAAATATCCCTAGTTTACTCTAGGTTGCCCTTTAAAATAAAAAAGAGGTGCGCCGCGCTAAATAAAATACATAAACCGCGAGACCCTTTTTTAAAGTGTATATATTAAAATATTTAGGTTTCGGGACGGGCTGTTTAGCGAATTTCATGGCTCTCCCCAAAATAATAATACGCTAGTCTCTTTAGGCGCGTCTTTAATAATTTTACCTTCTTAAATTCGGGTGCACATATATGTGACCCAAATCCAAATCTCAACGGAGTCGAAATATGTCAATAACCACGGGTACATTGATGTGACGTGGTTTGAGATGTGTTTTCACGATATTGTAATTCTTATAAAATAACAATAATTAAAAGCGGTTAAAAGTTACAAGCACATAGGTAAAAACATATATAAAAATAAGATTTTTAGCCAAAATATAATAGTTTAAGCGACCGTGCTAGAACCACGGGATCCGGCGGTGCCTAACACCTTCCCTCGGGTCAAAAAAATTTCTTATTTAGAATTTCTGATTCGCCGACTCCAATTGGAAAGTCGAAAATTTTCCTCGATTTGGGATTCATGTTAAACCGGTGACTTGGGACACCAAAAGCCGAACCTATCCCAAGTGGAGACTCTGAGAAATAAATAAATAATCCCATTTCGAATAATGCCACTTTAATTGGAAAAACTCCCTTGTACGTTTATCCTCCGGGGTAAGTGCGTAAAAAGGAGGTGTGACAGTAATTGCTGTTAACAGGAGTAGCAAAATATCCCAACTTAACCAACAATCTTAGACCAGGAGTAGCAAAGTATTGCTGTTAACAGATCCTAGTTGTGAAACAAAAGTACAACATTTCACATGCTATCATTTTCAAAGGGGGCTCTCCATAAAGTTCAGAGGTTGCTACTGGTGTATAAAAGTAGTTCTCCAGTCATTATCCCTTATTATATCATATCCGGCTCATTGAAAGATGTCGTGCATGTGCACTGGGAGTCACTCACCATCCAAGTGAAACAACCTTGAGCTTTTTTTTTTTTTAATGAAACCAAACGAGTTCTCCTTCAAGATTTTTTACCTTGACCTTTTCACCTACATCTTACGTTAAGGTCAAAAGCTCTTGCTTTGAAGATTCTATTTTAGCACCTTAAAGTATTGATCGTACCAGCTTGCACGCAGGACTACTGTATTTAATGTACATTTTATTTATCATTAGTTTATATACTAGAATACTCTGATCACTAAAGCTTAGACATATGAAAAACGACCATCCTAACTCTCTTGTCTCTACAAGATTTTAAACATTGGTTTCTCATGATTCATTCACTTTATCGATCCTACATCACGCCGTTGAGTGCTAAATCATCAACAAATTTACCCGTGAGTGCTAAAAACATGGAGGGTAGGGTGTATAAGAGTAGTGTTGAATAAAGTGTATTAGTAATGTAAAGATTATTTATTCTCCATTGATTGGTGTGGTGTATTAAAAATCAAAATGTATCGCATAATTTTTCAGAAAATTAGTTATTAACAAAAATACCCTCCATAAGAGACTTTAAGGATAATTTTGTCTTTAACCATGCTAATATACATGCATTAATTGTTGATATTGCTAATACCATGCTATGCCATTAGCAGCTATACAACCAAATAAGATGTTAACATACTTGTATTAGTTGTATGAAAAGTATACCAAACAAGGTATTACTAATACAGAAAAAGGGCAAAAGTAAAGAAACTGGAAGAAACCTTGTTTTTTTTTTAATCCCTCCCAAATTATCGTAGGTGGAGGTGCTTACCAACTGAGCAAGTTTCGCTTGTCCGAAAAAACCTTGTTTGGTTTCTCATGTAAGATGCATTCAAAAAGGGTAAGGCAAAGAAATTGGAAGGAGACACACTTGTTTGGTTTATTCTCTTGTGAAGAACCAAGATTCCTTTCACTCCACACTTGGATACTTGAGCGTATTCCTGCATTTCTTTAAGTTGGGTTTTTCAATTATACTTGCTAATATTCTCCATATACACGCACAAAGAAACAAGATGAAGAAATAGAAAACGCAAAAAGACAGATGGACAGGGAACTAGAAGGGGGTTATATTTTAATACAGAAATGCACTAAATTCCTGCATTTCTTTAAGTTGGATTTTCAATTATACTTGCTAATATTCTCTATATACACGCACGCACAAAGAAACAAGATGAAGAAATAGAAAACACAAAAAGACAGATGGACAGGGAACTAGAAGGGGGTTATATTTTAATACAGAAATGCACTAATATTACCACAGATGGGGGTAGGGTAGTAGTGAGTACTCATTGATAACATCTATAAAATAAACAATACAGCTTTATGTCTTCTACTCTCCAGATATACAAAAAGGAACATCTAACAAAGAAGAGATCAGATTCTTCTACATTACTACCCCAGAAACAGCCACATCCACTTCAAAAGGGAATCTAATTCCAATCTTTTTCACTCACTAAAGGAGCAAAGAAGATGGAGAAAGAACAAGAAGAAGAAAACAAACAAAAGAAAGAAAGAAATAAAAAGAAAAAGTCCAAGTGGAAGTGTGTCCAGATGATTCTCCCCTGCTGACCATTGAAAATGGCTACCCATACTTTGTGCCAAAAATCCACATTATCTTTCTTCCCTTCATTTACTGCCTCACATTCATCATTTTCTTTAGAGTCTTAAGCATACCAAGCTTGTAAACAAAATGGCTATAGTGAAAAAGACAGTATTTTGATGAAGAGTCTCTGTGCCACTGCCATCTGGATTGAAGCCACCACTTCCTGTTGGTCCTAGCCCAAAAGTAGGATTGTTAATACCTGATGTAGTTCCCGTGCCGGTGCCGGTGCCGGTGCCGGTCCCAGTGCCGGTGCCAGTGCCAGTGCCAGTGCCGGTCCCAGACCCAGGAGTTGTGGTTCCTGGTACAGTTGTGGTACCTCCACCAGTGTTGCTGATGTAAAAACAATATGAATCAAGAACAAGATCATGCACCATATTTAATTATCACTTCTACAGAATAGAAAAGTCCCGAGTACACTGAGACAAGCTATACATGAACAATGAGAATTCATGTAACCACCTCCAAGTTGATGGATATTGAGGCGTAGTTAATGTTGTTATTATATTGAGGCGTAGTTAATGTTGTTATTATATAGTATAGTCCAGACTAAGCATGTTAATGTTGTTGTCATTATAGTATAGTCCAAAGTAAGCATGTTAGTATTGTTATTATATATAGTCCAGAGTAAGCATGTTCCATGAAGAGTAAGCATGTTCCATGAATGATAAGAAATGGTGGAAATGACTTTGGTTCAATAAAATATTGCATAATGGCTGGAAACAAATGTCAACTTGAAGATTTTCGTCATGATAAAGGAGAAAGTGACAAATACAACACTAAAATACAGATTATATCAACATCAAAACAGGTCACATGGGCATACATAATGATGAATCTAACTCATCTTGTGTTTGAATGTTATTGTCTCAGTTAGGACACTAAGAATGACTATTGAGAGATTTTAGGTAAAAGAATACAAGTGACAGCACCAACAACAATCTTTAATTATATCCTCAGGAAAAGAGGTCACTATATTAGAAAAAGCTTCCAACCATTCACTCATACATCAAAGTTCATATCTAGCATGAATAATTGCACCTTTTTTTTCTTGTAATAGGTCCTTTTGCTACCCTGAGAACAGAGTTTTAACTTCCATATATCACCAGCCCTACTTGGTAGGTGAATACTTATAGAAAAATCGTGGAAAAAAAATATTTTTCCAAGATCAAATTGGGGATGAGCTACAAGGTGAAGCAAGCATCATCCAGCCAAAAATGGACCAAAAAAACCTTCTATTTTTTTAAAAAAACAGGGGAATTATCACCATTTTTGTCCAGGGAAAAGAATGGCATTCACTGCACTAGAAGGGGAAAAAACTCATTTTTTGGCGGGGAAATAGCAAAAACTTTTTGGAATGAGAACTGGATTCAAGTTTAAGGAGATGCTTCATTCAATATTGACAAGATAAATACAAGATCTAGCATCACAAATAACAAAACATTAAGAAACATACCCAGGGGTGGTCTGGTAACATCCAGAAGTAGAGGCTGTTGATTAAAAAAATAAACATAAGAACAATATCCGTGACTGAGAGAGGAATAAGTGTGTTAAAACAAAGGAAAAAAGGATCTTTTAGGAACTTACAAGATGGTGGATTTGAACTTAAAGTTGCAGTTCCAGAAAAGTCACAGGTTGCACCAGATGCAGCTTTCTTCTGATAATAGCTATTTACAGCATAGCTACAGTGATCTTTAATAGTGTTAGGGTTGTAACAAGGTCCATTTTGAAGGATACCAGTACAATCAGCTCCATTTCCACAAGCATAATCTATACTCTTCTGCATAAGACTGTCTCCTACCCCATCTTTGCACAAACAGTAATTAGCACCACCTAGAAAGTAAAACATAAGAAATCAGCTCAAGAAACAGAAATTATTGAAATTTTGTCAAGGAAAAAAAGATTCAAACTTTGTATAAGAAATTCTTGTATACAGTACTAAGAGCAAAATCTGGTGAAACCCTTTATAAAGAAACATATGAAAAATGCAGGAAAAAGAGAATCTTGAAGTGAGAGAGCTACAAAACTCAATCTTTGAATAAACTATTGTTGGATACACAAACTAAGAGCAAAATCTGGTGAAACCCCATCATAAGAAACACATGGAAAATGAAAGAAAAAAAAAAATCTTGCAGTGAAAGTAGTAGCAACAAGCAGCTTACTTGAGTAACCAGCGAAAGCCAAGAAAACTATTAAAGACAGTACAAAAGCAGTAGCCATGATTGTTTTGTGCCAAGATCTTAGAACTAGTTATGAAGAAATTCTTGTTCTCTTTTTTCTTTCAAGAATATTAATAAAGCTCGTGAGAGAGTAAGAAGAATAAGAAGAAAGGAGAGATTTTTAAGAGGAACAAAGAAGCTCTGTTATGGGGAAATGGAGTTCTCGAGACAAGAAAAGTGGTATCGTAGACGGTGGAAGGTGGAGCTCAATGTCTATTTTGGGTGGCTTTTTATATGTATAATCTTATGTATTTAGCGCACAAATTACTATATGGGTGTTAAAAGAATAGTATTATAGGGGACTGTGATTTAGGAAAGTGAGCAACAATGCCAAAGCTTTATTGTCTTTTTTTTTGGGTGTAAAAAAGCTTTATTGTCATAGTATAAGTATTTGACTGTACTCTGTAATCTGTGCTATGTAGTATATGTCAGTGGAATTGTTTCTCAAACGGTCATAAATTAACTCTATGGTTCGAATCCAACCAAACGGTCATAATGCCAGCAGAAAATATTTCCAAGAAAATGACAAAACTTGATCCCTCATGTTTAGGTAGGTACAAAATAGTAAGAGTCCGATGCATGAAATATTTTGCATCACGAAGTATTGTGTGTTTTTGAGATCTGACTAGCCTTGTAAGTATCCGTTGTTAATTTTACGGCTCGAACTTATGATGCATGAGTCACACGAAGATAACTTTATTGTTGCTTCAAGATTTTTCTTGAGTTGCAAAATAATCTCTTAAATATATTTTTGAGCATTTTTTATTCTTTAAGTTTAAGATATTTAATATATTATAAACATCTAACTATTCATTTTTTTGTCTATTGATGATTTTTGGTGCAGTTTTCTATGGTATAATTCTGTTTGTTTTTTTTTCTATAATTTTTTTTGGCTGCTGTAATTTTTTGTATTGCAATTTTTGAGATCTGACGAGACTTTTTGATATTTTGGTTAAGTTTTTTTATAGCTAAAATTTTTCCTTTTTTCAAAAAAAATTTATTTTTTTCGAAATCAATGTTTGTTCATAAAATTTCTAATTTTCATTTGAAGATTCATTTTGAAAATTTTCGAAAATTTAAAAAACTCCAAAAAGATGTTTTCCAAAATTTTCATTCAAATCAATCACAAAACTTCAAAAACATCCCAAACTGAAATTTATGTCCAAACATAACTCTAAATTTTAAATATCACTTTCACTTAAAATAAATTTTCACCATTTTTTAAAATTTTACTGTTCTTGTCCAAACGCCTACTAAGTATTTGACATGATCAAATATAATTACTTTTGGTAAAATCAAAGGACCAAGACTGTCCGTAAATGTTTTTTGGAGAGACTATTGAAATCCATCCCAAACATTATAGGGATCTTTTTGTCATTTAACAAAGAAAATGGAGGGGCCCGAGTCTAGCCTTGAAACAGTAGGAGGCCCCCACCAGGCTGGTTTGTTTAGCAAACCTTTTCCTGGCGTGCTGTCACTGTTTGTGTTTGCACCGGTGTCCCTTGGCATTCAATGGTGGTACGGTGGTACCAGCATTGCAATTTTATTATTGAGAAAATTTTATTTTATACCCATTAATTTCAAACTATTTATTCTTTAATGCTCAAACCCAAACTATTTGTTATTTTTATTCGTGTGTTCCAAACTATTTACCCGCTTATCACACGTTTTAGCCACACCCATTTTTTCACAAGCTTTAAACAGCTCACTGTATCCAATAACCTCAATATTCTCCATACCTAATTTCCACTTTAGGTCCTCAACATTCACCAATCTCATCAGCCTTTTCGCTTCCTCGTGCGTAATAAAATCCCCATTATTCATATTATTCTTGTTTTTCACATTCCCGGTTGAAACTAAGCTAATATAGTATCCACCCATCAATCGGATCGACCCGTAAAAATAAGTTTTCAATACTAAAGTATAGAGCACAATTCAAAAACTAGATCATAGGAAGAATATATCATTTTTTGTTGTTAACCCAAAAGTTCAAAATGCCAGATCTGATTTTTTTATGGTGTTTTACTGTTGAAATTCGTTAGTTATTGCTATTTGATGTGTAGATTGTACCTTTAATTCTGATTTTTGAAGATTTATTGTACAAAAATTTAAATCCATCATTGAAGGATCTTGAAGCTTGAAACTCATAACTTGATTTGTTTGAATTTTTAATTTGTTTGATCCGATCATGCATGAGTTTGTTTGGAAAGTTTGATTGGAGGTAGAAAAAGAATATAAAAAAAGGTTAAATGAAATTAGATAAGGAAAAAGGAAAAAAATAAGAAGAAAACGAGAAAAGAAAAAAAAAGGAAAAAAGAAAAGAAAAGAAGCACAGAAATAAAAAAGAATTGGAGAATAAAGAAAAAATTTCCCACAAAATCTACTATGGGTAACTGTGTCAAAATCCCGTTATTATAATTATTAGGGGTGTTCATGGTTCGGTTTGGATCGGTTTTTCTCTAAAAAGAAACCATATCAAGTAAGTCGGTTTTTCAAATATTAGAACCAAACCAAACCAATTAAGTCGGTTTTTTCTCGATTCGGTTTATGTCGGGTTTTGTCGGTTTTTCAGTTTTTTCGGTTATTTATCGGTCTTTTCTTAAATATAAGACATACACAACCAAACACATACCCCGACGACCACATTTTCAACGTAAAACTATCAAATCAATTACCCGTTAAAAAATGTATTATTTACCAAGATATATTGATGATATTTGAATCAAATAGTGATAAATAATTTAAGGACTCAATTAAAAATATATTATTTTTAACACGAAATGAATTCTTACACTTAACAAAGGAAAACTACCACTCAAACTAGAATGTAAAGGTAAAAACTATATAAAAAGTGGCAAACTATTAACATTTGCCATTAATTTTCTGAAACTTTGTATAAATATATATATATATATATATATATATATATATATATATATATATATATATATATATATATATATGCATAATAATAAATTTAAAATAGCTACTCCTATAGTCGGTTTCGTTCGTTTTTTTTTTTTTAATTAAAATCAAAACCAAACCAAATTTGAGCGGTTTTTAAAATTCAAAACTAAAACCAAAACCAAACTAAACCAAAAAGTATCGATTTTTTTGGTCGGTTTGGTTCGGTTTTTCGAATTTTTATGAATACCTCTAATAATTATTATTTGTTGGTGTTTAGTTAATTAACTTTTGAGGTTTAACAAGCTATATTTTTTAAAATTACTTTTGAATATAAAAATATTTACTTTGAAATCGTCTTCAAAAAGTATGGGTAGATGAAAATCATTTAATTTTTATTTTCAAATTGCGTTAAGATAGTATGGGTAAATATGAAAATCTTGTAAATATCGATACTTCTTTTTGTTGTTATATTATTTAATAATAAATTTTATTTTCTCTATGGAAAACTTCTATTTGAATAAAACAAAATTAATAATTTTCTAAAATGAGAAAAAGATTGGAAATAAGCATTTACACTACACAAACAGTCTAATTAACACATGCATAGTGCCTTTAAAGTAGAGTTGTGGCTAGAGACATGAAATTTTTGTGAAATGACATACACACCCTTGAAATTTTTATGAAATGATATATATATATATATATATATAACTTCAATATGCAATATCGCATCTGTTTCAATTTTGATGGAGTATTATATTTCGCTTATCGTGAATCAAATTATGTAAAGGCAAATATATAAATCGCCCCTTTAAGTTGTTCTCAATGATCAACTGAACACCTTAATCGAGGCCATTTCCAGCTAGACACTTTATTTATTCAGAAAAGAAGATCAACTAAATACCTGACCATATCAGACCCCATTGCATGAAATGCACTCTCTCGGACGTGAGTTGGCTACCTAAAATTAGGTTTTTTCTTCTTCTTTTTCCTAAAATAATATGGACCCGCCTAATTTCTACACCTTCTCCTCCAATTCTCTTCTCCACCGTTCAACACCCTCCTCTACCCTAAATCGCCTCTGCCTCCATTACCAAATATATTATTTCACCGATTCAATAAATTTTTTTGTACCAAACCCATTCTTCTCTTTCACCTTCTCCACTAGATTATCTAAACAATTGCCTCTTTAATCTCAACAAAAAGCTAGAGATTCTGAGAATGTTTTGGTCATTTGATGGAAGTGTATGGTCACGTATTCTGATTTTATGCATTTTTATTGGATGCAAACCAGAATTCTATAATGAGAAGCACCCAACTAGAGCAAACCAACAATATTCAAAAAATTTACAACCACACCCTATCCGAAAAGTATCAATAGCAGACCGAAATGGAAGTGTTTGATAGATACCCATGTTGAATTGATGACTCAAACATGTTCTCCTCATCAAGGAAAAGAGATGGGTATCGAGTTTGCTCCATTTGGACTGCTGGAACTCCACCTCCGTTCAATTCTGTATCACCAGTTCATCGGAGAAGACGATTCCCATGGTGGAATTGTCTGAAATTTGGTGGGGAGGTGGAACTTGGTGGAATTGTCTGAAATTGTATCACCAGCGATTTGCAACGGTTTGAAATTTTATATTTTGACCCAAAATTGGAAGCAACGAGTATCTGTTTCTTCAAATATTTGTCATTTTTTTCTTCTTTTTTTTAAATGGCAAAATTACACGTGTCGCTTTTTGATTGGTCTAATTGTGTGATGGCCCGACCCGTTGTTCCATGTGTTATTGCTCAGTTTTCCCATTTATTGCTTTTTCATATTTTATTATTGGTATGTGGTGTGTGAGAGTTGATTTGGGATGGTTTTAATAAGAAATGAGACACTTAGTCTCTTTAAGGAAAGCTTAAGTTGGAAAAGTCAAGTGGACGTTGACTTATGAGTTAGAGGGCTCGGATGTGATTTCCGGCGATTCAGTTAGCTTCGGGAGGTGATTTGCGACTTAGTAGCGCGATCGGAATTGATTTTCGAGGCCCGGTGTAGAATTAGGCTTGAATTGGCGAAGTTAGTGTTTTGGCAAATTCCGATTGATGGGTGAGATTTTGATCCGAGGGTCGGAATAAAATTCCGAGAGTTGCTGTAGCTTCGTTGGATGATTTTGGATATGTTTGCAAATTTTTAGGTCATTCGGACATCGTTTGGTCGGGTTTTTGATCGACAGTGCATTCCGGAAGTTTTTGAAGAACTAGGCTTGAATCCGATGTGATTTGATAGTTTTAGCGCTGTTTGATGTGTTTTAATGATTGGAACAAGTTCGTATGATATTTTTGGATATGTTGGTGCCTTTGCTTGAGGTCCCGGGGGCCTCGGGGTGGATTCAGGTGGTTAAACGAGAGTTTCGAGGTGTGTTACAGGTTCAGCTTTTCTGTCAGCTGGTATTTCCGCTTCTGCAGAAATGGACCGCAGAAGCGATTCCGCAGGAGCGAGTGGAGGATCGCATAAGCGGTTCTTGGCCTGGTAGAGTGGTCCCGCAAAAGCGGAACATTGTTCGCAAATGCGAGTCCGCAGAAGCGGACTATAAACCACAGAAGCGGATGTGGAGACGCAAAAGCGGACGTTGGGTTTTTAAGTGAGAACCGCATAAACAGATTTTTGGCTGCAGAAGCGGTCCCACATAAGCGGAAGCGGGACCGCAGAAATGAAAGTTGCTGTGGACAGAAGGGTTTTAATGTTATAGTTCATTCGCGAGCAAGAGGCTGTTTCTACCATTTTTGGACGACTTGGAGAGCTTTGGGCGAGAATTTTCGAGGGTTTTGACTGAGAATCGATTGGAGGTAAGTTCCTTGGCCTAATTATTCAAGATTATGTTAGATTTAATATGGAAATTGGTTGAAATTCATTAAAAAGGGGTAAAATTAGGGCTTGAATTTTGATATTTCAAATTGGGATTTGATAGGTCATTTGAGCTCGAATTTGGGAGTTCTTGGTATGTATGGACTCGTGGCGAGATGAAGAATCCGGTAATGTGAGTTTTGTAATTTTTTGAGAAGCGGCTCGGGGCTCGGGTTTTTCTAGTTTCGAGATTTTTGCTTTTTCTCGATCGTTTTCGATTGAGTATTGTTCCCGTAGTATATTGTGATGTATTCGCTCTGATTTTGGTTAGATTCGACGTGCGAGGAGGCCGAATTGAGGGGCAAAGGCATCGCGAGTTTGAGTTTTCGCCGGTTCGAGGTGAGTAATACTTGTAAATAATATCCTGAGGGTTTGAAACCCCGGATTTGCATATCATAGTGCTGTATTGAGGTGACTTGCACGCCGGATACGAGCGTGGGGTAGAGCACCATTGGGGATTGCGACTTGGTCCGTACCGGTTGTTGATTTTACCGCGTATTTGACTGGACTACTTGTTATCATCATAGTTTGGACTGATTACCATGTTTTGGGCTTCGTGCCGATTATTTGAATCCTTTAGGGATTATTATCATTATTTCCATGATACTTAGCATGTTAAATGATTTCGGTCCTGAGTTAAATACTGTTTTGAAATGTCCAGACATACTTCTAAGGTTTAAAACTTAAACTACATATTTTTAATGTTCGGAACTGAGAACTGCTACTTGAATATTGCCCTAGTGGCTTATGTGTATTTCTGGACTGAGCATGGATCGGGCTGCGCACCGCAGCAGTGTTATGTGTGCATTTTCTGGACTGAGGATGGATCGGGCTGCACGTCGCATCAGTGTGATATTGATATTGCGCTTGGGCTGTAGGAGCCCCTCCGGAGTCTGAACCCCCACAGTGAGCGCGGGTACACAAACGGATCGGGTTGCGCACCGCACCGGTCATGTGCATTGCATTGCATTCATGCATTGGTTCCTGTTTGTAATACGTGGCATGACATTCAGCACTCTCATATCATTGGCATCCATGCTATTTTTTGCAGTGTTACCAGATACCCTGGTGTTATTTGTTAATGGAGTGCTGTGCCCGATGGCTGACTTATGTGCGGACTTGCACTATCTGATTGTGCATTCAATTGCTTGGCTGGGAAAAGGATATTTTCAAAAGAGGTTTTTAACTGAGCCAGATATTTTCTAAAGGATTTTCACGGAATTATTGTTATTTCAAGGGTCGTACTGTCCTATATAGCATGATGGAGTGCTTTACGTGTTTTCTTACCGCTCAGTTATTATTTACTCTTATTACTCATTGATTTGGAGTACTCACTTTACTCCCTGCACCTCGTATGCAGTTGCAGGTATTATTCACCCGACAACGGGTTTTGAGCTGATTGAAGGTATCACTATTGTAGCGGAGTAAGGTGACCGCCAGCATCCGCGACACCTGATTTTTCCTTCTTTGATTTTAAATTTGATCCATGTAAATTACAGACTATGTAGTTGTGTTCAGGCTTCTTTAGATGCTCGTGACCTGTGATACCCTGGTCGGGTTGTGTTGGGTTGTAAATACCGATTATTATTTTTGTCAAGCTGTATTTATCTAATCATTTATGTTTAATAATTGTTAAAGGACGATTTGGGTTAGTTGGCTGGCCTTGTCTTCATGAGAGGCACCATCACAGCCGGGTTTGAAAATTGGGTCGTGACAAATTGACAAGTCATGGGCAAGTGCAACTCACGCATATGATCAACTATACTTGGGTATTCACTTGACCTACTTAATAACCACTTGAAGTTTTAAAATGAAAAATGGCTAGATTGAGGTGTTCCATTGATTGTTGAGGACAATTTAAAGGGGCGCTTTATGTATTTCGCCTTATGTAAAGTTTGATTAAATTTTAAAATTTATTTTTATTGACATGATCATTAGGGTATTCTATCTAAATAGTTGACACAAGTAATAATAAATAAAAAATACTAAAGATTCGAGCTATAAAATTTTTCAACTCTAGCACAAGGTACTTATTAGATAAGATGAAGTTCGGGATTATATATATATTTTTTGGTAATTAAAATTTTTGAATTAATTACCAATGTAATATTTACAAATCAGAGTAGACCATCTCAGTCTACTTTACAAGATACAAGACCATCTCATCTCAGTCTACTTTACAAGAAGATCGCACTAGTATTTACAATTGCTAAGCAACACTCGCATACATCTTTCAGCTCTGAAGTTGCATGTGCAAGCCACTCTTTTAGCTAGGACCTCCCATGCAGTAGTTTCTCAAAGATCTGAGAATTTCGTTCAATCCACAGTGCATGAATATACTTTGCGTAGACTAGCTTAAGCACTTTTGCAAGCTGATATATGCTCTTCGTTTTCTTAACTATCCATTGATGATTTGCTGCCCATGAGTCTAAAGGAGAATACTAAATATGCAACCAGTGCATGAGCATGTGCTATAGACATTTACCATATTTACATTCAACAAACAAATGATCTCGTGTCTCTGGTTTTGTTGACAGAAACAGAAAGTATTTTCTATCTACATTCCCCAGTTCTTCAGTCTATCAGCTGTTAGTATTCTCCCCTGCACCTGAAGCTGTCGCGCTCCTTTTTTCTCGCGAAATCGGGTTTCAACATTTCTGGGACAACTCTTTTCCATGAGGGTAGAGACTTGGATTTGAAAGAGACCACCTAACAGATTTAAGGTGCGTTAGGGCACCTAGAGCAATTAACTCAGATAACCAGTCTACATCAACAGAGATCGTGTAAGGGCTCGAAATTACCTTGAGGGGAAGGTGTTAGGCACCCCTCGAGGTCCACAACGATGGGTCCCGATCGAACGTAAATTGAGCGAATTAGTCTAGAAAGGAGAGAGGACAATTTGGACAAATACAATATTCAATTTATTTTAAACAGGAGTATAGGGGGTGGTCCTAAGTTTTTTAGCCTATAGGATCATTCCATGTAATGCTTTGCAACTCCCTCAAGTCGGGGTTTTACTCATAACATTAGTGCATGGGTTATCATTTTCTTTACTATCCAATTACTATCTTTAGGTTATTGCTTAAGCGCACTAATTGATTCTAAACCGTACCCTATATGTGCACTACCCGTTCCTTACCTATAGTCCTGGAGGTATTAGGACCTCTATTTGGGAGAGTTCTACATAATGGTGTACTGTAGGCCGGGCTTGGACCGGGCCCGCGGTCCTAACGGGCTAAACGGGCCTGGCGGGCCGGTCCTGGTGTGTCGGGCCTTAATGGTGCAAAAAGCCCGCGGCGGGCCGGGTAGTATATTGAAGCCCACGAGCCCGGGACCGCTAAGCCCGGGACCGGCTGGCGGGACTGGGCCGGGCCTAACGGGCCTCAACGGCTATTTTAAAATTTTTTTTTTAAAAAAAAAATATAGGCAATGGTCAAAAATTATAAGACATGCCGTTGAATATCTTTTTGCAATAATTTTTTTGTCTTTAACTTGCGAAAATATATAAGCTATAATATATATACATAACATACAATATATACTACACGAAAATATATAAACTAATATATATACATAACATAACATACTATATATATATATATATATATATATATATACTATACTAGTATACTATATATACTACAAAATAAGATTTTTCAAAATGAGGGCCCCACCCCCAAATCCCAATGAGAAAAAACGGTCATATTGCACAAATAGCCATTTTTTTATTTTGTTCAATTTACAAAACTAACCTTCTCTAACACTATAAATACCCCCCTCCCTCTTCTTCATTTCAATACACAATACTCATTTCTCAATCTAAATTTCTCATAATCTCTCAATCTCTCAATCTCTCAAGACTTCAAGTCTCAATCTTAATTTTCAAGTTACATCATGCCTCGTTCGGAAAGAGTGCGCTTATTTATTTCACATTATTATGAAGTGCTTGAAAAAAATGAAGAAGGCCAAAGATTAAAGTGCAAGAATTGTGAAGGAGTCTTAAATTTTCGTTCAGGGTGTACCTGAGCATTTTAAGGAGGCATATAAAGTATTGTGTTGATGGTATTTATCCGCGAATTCGTCTTTAAGATTTTTCAATAAATTT
>MU751677.1:48269-61924 GCA_026770625.1 Nicotiana glauca
GAGAGCCTGTTTTATGCCAATACCTGGCTGATATTGCGCTTGGGCTGTAGGAGCCCCTCCGGAGTCTGTACATACCCCCAGTGAGTGCCGTTGACATTAAATAAGTGGAGCAGGCTGCATGCCGCAACGGGTACTAGAGTGTACCGTCATATGCATTGCATTGCATTAATACATTTGTGCACTATTTGTTGTTGTGTTATTTCTTGAGATATTTATTTGTTGTTCTGATATTGTCTGATCACTTTCAAAGTGGATAAATTTGAGACAGTGGTAACAGTGACACTGTATGATGTAAATGGGTCAGGTAACAGTGGCTGACCAGAGATAAGAATATTGCCTGAAGGGCGAGTTATGAGCTCAGTTATGCATACTTGTTTGTGCCCGAGGGGCTGGCTTTTGTGCTGACTTGCACTACGTATTTTCGCATTCATTTGCTTAACTGTTGGAAAAAAAGATATTTTTTTAAAAGAAGTTTTGAACTGAGTTAAGATAATAAAGGATTTTTCACGTTTTTCCCTGTTTTCTCAAAGGGGTTACACTGTACTATATAGCATGTTGATTTGCTTTACGTGGTTTATTGCTGCTCAGTTATTATTTACTCTTATTACCACTGAGTTAGAAGTACTCACTTTACTCCCTGCACCTCGTGTGCAGTTGCAGGTATTATTCACCCGATAGCGGGTTATTAGCTGATTGAAGATATACAAAGGTAGATGAGCAAGGTGACCGCCAGCGTCCGCGGCACCGGATTTCCTCCCTTATTTTCTGTTGTTCATGTTATCCTAGACTTTGTTCCCATCTCCGGACTTGTAGTACTTTAGTGAACTCTGTAGTAGCTCATGACTGGTGATACCCCGATGTCGGGTTGTGTTGGGATGGTTCCTTGTTATTATTGTTGTTTTTCGCACTTTTGATTATGCTAATCATGTTCTAGTTCTATAAATGTTAAATAACTGTTGAAAGGAAGCGTTTGTTTTGTTGGCTGGCCTTGTCTTCACGAGAGGCGCCATCACGACCGGGTTCTGGATTTGGGTCGTGATAGGTTGAAAATATGTGCAGATCCTATGAACATGATTTCTAATGTATAGAATTAAACGTAAAGTCCTATAAGTAGGGTTTCTAGCATGCAAATGTGCAACACAGAATCAAAATGATTATCAAAATTTCTATAGACAGGATCTCTAAACACAGTATAGTATCCACATAGTTCAATCAGCATAATTAAACCTATAGGCAAGATTTCTACCCAATTTCAATAAAGGTATAAGAAACCCTCCCCCCACCCTCCCAAATTTTACTAATAAACCCAAATATGTTATTACATAAATTATTACAGCCCAGAATGAATGAATTACATAATAATAATGATTACACTATAGGGAGCCTTCATACGCATAATCTAAACCTAGGAACCAGGCCTTCAAACACAACAGCTCTAAAGCATAGCAGTGATCCATTCACAGCACACTAAACCAGCCTTCCAGTGTGTCAAAGTTCCTAAAGAGCCTTAGGGACCCCAGGCAATGCTCACACTAGAACTACACATTCAGCACAAAGTCCATAAAAGATTGGAAAAACCATCCCCAATGTGTTAGAGTTCAAAGGAGTCTCAAGGACCCTAGGCAGTGCTCATACTGAGGGTGGTGAGAACCTAAGTGACTAAGAGTAGGAGTTTGAAAACCAGTGCGTAAAGGGTAAGGGGCAATTTTTGAAGTAGTTCAATTTTTAGAAGAGAGACAGTTCAGAATATAGGGTCGTAGGCACAACTACAAACAAGGTTCAGGTTCAACATACAGTTCAAACATGGTGAAATCTGATTAAGCTAAATGCTTATACTAGTTTTTGAAATAGTTGGCTTAGTCACAGAAGCAAGTAGGCAGAAACATTTGAATTGAACAGACATGACATTTGAATTAAGCACAAACATACTTGATTACATGCTCATAGTTCAGAACACGTATAAAACTAACAAACAGATTGAACCTTAAACTAACGTATAAGAGAATTTCTGTTATCCTAAAATAACTTAGTCTTAAGTTTAGCAGTATTATCAAATTGCCAGATAAAGGATAGAATCATGCTAGTCAAACAAAGCATAAAGGAGAAAATTGCAAAGGTTAGGGCATCCCAGTTGAGAAGAAAGCACGTAAAGATGCAGTAATAATTAAATCCCATATCAGTTTGGCCTTGGCTTTCAGCCGGCCAAACAATAGCCACTTAGTGCAGAAATCAGAACATGAGCAAGAGAAAGAGCTTAAGTTTTAGTCGTGAGAATAGAAAAGTCCGTGACCTGTCTAAAGGGGAATGGGGAATGGTTTAAATAATGTAGGAATTAAACACAAAAACATAGAAAACCAATTAGTCAAACACTAGAAAGGTAAGCGTTTAAATAAGTAAAATTGAATCCTAAACTTTAGGTAAAAATACACAAAATCAGTAGGGAAAAGGTAAAGAATCACATAAGGAATACCAGATTTGGTTCAAGTAAAAAGGGTGAAAAACCTTTATTTAGGTAAATCCCAAAATTAGCAAATAATAATGGCAAAGAATCACGTACTAGCACAAAAATGAACGTAGACAAGGATTATTCAAAAGAAGAGTAGGATTGAACCAGATTTGGTTCAAGTAAAAGGGTTTGAAATCCTAAATTTAAATAAACCATAAAATTGGCAGAAATAAAGCAAATAACCACATATTTGCATAAAACGAACATAGATGGGAGATTATTCGAAAAGAAACACATAATCTAACTAGAAAAAGATCTGAAATCCTAATTTAGGGAAAAATAAGGTAAAAATAAATGAAACACATTAGATCAAATAGAAATAAGGAAACTATTAGTCAAATACAAGAAAGAAAAGAGTATCAATCATAGATCAGTAAAGAACAAGAAAAGGTCTCAAACCCTAGTTGAGATAGATGCTTTGAATCGAACCAGAGATGCAAGAATCGTTCAATAAAACATGTACATGGACGGAAGATAGTCCAGATCTTCACAGAATCAAGGTGAATCTACCCGTTATTGAGGTACTTCTTGCCAAAAATAGGGCAATAATCTAAGTAATACCATAGACGAGCGTATAATGACGGAGTAACACAAAATAGGTAAGTAAATCGTGGATTGATTCCATGTTCGAGCCAGAATTGGAGAAATTTAGGGGTGGCGGCGCTAGGGTTTGATAGAGATGGAGATGGTGTTGAGAGAGTTTAAGAGAGGCGGGTTTTGAGGGAATGGGGTAGGGTTTCTGGTTAGGTTAATTAAAAGGGGGCGGAGGATTGGGGGTCGTTGATCTTTTGAGATCAACGACCAAGGATTAGGTTTTAGTAGTCGGGCGGGTTATTTAGACGAGGTATGGGTATGGGTAGTTGGGTTAGTATATTGGGTATTGGGTTATTGGGCTGGATAGGTCCGAAAATTAATTAGGAAGGGGCTATATTTTAAATACCCATTTAAATTCCTAAAATAATTTGTAAAAATAATTAATAAATGATAAAAATGTCATTTGTGCATGAAAATAATTTAAAATAATCATTTAATATTATAAAATATAAAAATTTATTTTCTGTATAGATAATATAATTATGCATATATATGGGCTATTATTGCAAAATATGCTATTCTAGCCTAAAAATGCAAATGTAATTATAAAAATATAATTAAAATATTCAAGCATTATATGGGCATGAATGATAAATTTGGAGGATTAAATCATCATAAAAATGATATGAGGGATAATTATTGGATATTTATATAATAAAAAATACAAAAATAAATTAATTTAAAGCCTTTAAAATTATAGAACAATTAATAGAAATACTTGGGCATGTTTTTAAATCTAATAATAATGTATGTACACCATTTTTGAAGACATATATGCATATTTAAAATATATGAGAAAAAAATTGGGTATTAACAACTACCCCTATTTATCCGGGAAGGATGAAAGAGTTATCGGGTATAGAAATGATGATCGATTTTGACCGAATAGGGTGTTTTGAAAAATATAGGCCGTACCTTGGTCTTTGAGCTACCTACATATCCCTGGTTTTACAGGAATCGGGCCGTGTGTAGTTCTGGACCGAATAGTGAATGAAACCGATGGAATTGTTATAGGAATGACCATATGTTTTGGTTCTTTTGGGTAAGACAATATCATATGGGTTTATGCAAAGTAATGAATGTGAATCTGAATTGTAACAGATGTATCGCAGGGCAGGTATCTGAACGATCGTAGAGTGAAGGCGAGTAATCAATGAGAATCAGTTACCTTTGAAATAACAGCAATGCATAAATGGTATGAGTGGAAATCGGAGCGAATCTTGCTCATGTTTGAAGAACGGTTACTTCCTGAATTTCCCGCAAAACATAAAACACGATGCATGCAAGTGTATAGATCACTGCGAGAATTTAAACATGATGCAAGTTCCCTTTGGACCATGAAGGTTGTCTTTGGACAGTGAAGATGACGTCCTTAGACCATGATATCCCGGGCCATGAACCATGAGATAAGGGATTTGCAGGCCATGAAATGATGTTCTCGGGCCATGAAAATGGTGTCTCTGAACCATGACACCTTTGAATAATGATGTGCAGTGTGGAGAGATCCTCAGGCCATGACATGGTATCTTCAGGCTATGAGGACGATGCCTTCGGAATATGACACCTTTGACAAGTTGGCTATACATCAGCCCATGAAGTGCTGAGACATGATACCAAAGGTGATAACAAGACAAAGCTTGGTCTTGTTTGGGGGCAGAGCTTAACCCCGAGAGAAGAATATAATGCAAAGTTTAGAATAGGGCAACACTTATGCAGAGGGAGACAATACTTAGTCTCATGTGAAGGCAGTGCTTAGCCTTTCGCAAATTTGGGAGGCAGGGCTTAGCTTCATGCAAGATTTGAGACATGGCTTATTCATATGCAAAGGAGAAGGCAATGCTTAGCCTTATGTGGATAGGGAGGCAGGGCTTAGCCTCATGCAAGATTTGAGACAGGGCTTAGTATCATGCAAAGAGAAGGTGATGCTTAGCCTTAATGGAATGAGAAGGAAGGGCTTAGCCTCATGCAAATGTAGAGGGAGGGCTTAGTCTCATGCAAGATTTGAGACAGGGCTTAGTCTCATGCAGAGAGAACGCAATGCTTAGCCTTATGCAAATATGGAGGCAGGGCTTAGCCTCATACAAGATTTGAGATAGGGCTTAGTTTCATGTAGAGAAAAGGCAATGCTTAGCCTTATGCAAATATGGAGGCAGGACTTAGCCTCATGCAAGATTTGAGATGGGGCTTAGTCTCATGCAGAGAGAAGGCCATGCTTAGCCTTATGCAAATATGGAGGCAAGGCTTGGCCTCATGTAAGATTTGAGATAGGACTTAGTTTCATGCAGAGAGATGGAAATGATTAGCCTTATGCAAATATGGAGTTAAGGTTTAGCCTCATGCAAGATTTGGGACGGGTCTTAGTCTCATGCAAAGAAAAGACAATGCTTAGCCTTATGCAAATATGGAGGAAAGGCTAAGCCTCATGCAAGATTTGAGACAAGGCTTAGTCTCATGCAAAGACAAGGCAATGCTTAGCCTTATGCAGTAGACAAATAGAAAATAGGAGCATAATATTTCTTAGCTGGAGATATACTTGCGTTTGGCGGTTCGGTTGTTATGAAGGTGATGATTTAAGGCGCACGTACTTGTGGTTATTCCTTGTCCATGCATTTAAATAAAATTATGAGTTTTGCGGAGAGGTTGGTTCGTGCCTTTGTCTGCTTGTTTTGCTCTGCTTTGCTCTGGAGGCCCTGTTCGCGTTACCCTGTGTAACATCTGGCTGTCACAGAAATAAAGTTTTCTAAAATGTGCATTTATTGATGGAATAGAATCATCTTATAAAACATAGTGTTATATAATATCAAGTAAATTAGATGAACTAATGACCATGACACTTTTAGAGACATTGCGACTTCCTTTCATTAGAATTTTGAGGGCCCTCCACAAAATTCTGCCCCAATTACTTAACCGATTCTGATTGTCTTGCATGTGATGGCGTCGATTGGACTTGTTCTAGAATTTTTAGGGTCCTCCTCAAAATTCTAGCCCAGTTTCTGGTTTTGGGAAAATGAAGATTTTATTAAGACGTGACCGAACCCACAGGGCTACCTACGTATCCCCTCTTAAACGGGAATCAGGTCAAGCATAGTTCAATAACATCAAAGAGGAAATGCAAAAAATCTAAACATAGTATCTTTTGACTACATCTGAATTGATAGGTTTTGGCCAAACTTCTCCGTCCATTTCTGCAAGTATGAGTGCTCTTCCTGTTAGCACCCTGTGAACCATGTAGGGCCTTTGCCAATTGGATGAAAAATTTCCTTTAGCTTCATCTTGATGTGGGAAGATTCCCTTCAGCACCAGCTGCCCCGGTGCGAATTGTCTTGGTTTGACCTTTTTATTTAAAGCTCTGGACATTTTATTATGATAAAGATGACCATGACATACTGCATTCATTATTTTTCCATCTATGAGGGCTAGTTTCTCATAGCGGCTCCTTATCCATTATGCATCACTGAGTTCGGCTTCTTATATGATCCTTAAATAAGGAATTTCTACCTCGGCGGGAATGATAGCTTCGGTACCGTAAACTAGCAAATAGGGAGTTGCCCCAGTTGATGTACGGACAATGGTACATTATCCCAATAACGCGAATGGTAACTTCTCATGCCATTGCTTGTGATTTTCTACCATTTTCCTTAGTATCTTCTTGATGTTCTTGTTGGCAGCTTCCACGACTCCGTTCATTTGAGGTCTGTATGCTGTGGAATTTTTGTGCTTGATTTTGAAGGTTTCTCACGTGGCTTTCATTAGATCACTGTTGATATTGGCGGCATTATCAGTGGTGATGGACTCGGGAACTCCGAATCGACAAACAATACGATTCCTGACAAAATCTACGATAACTTTCTTGGTTACATCTTTGTAAGATGCAACCTCCACCCATTTTGTGAAGTAATCGATGGCCACTAAAATGAACATATGCCCGTTTGAAGCAGTGGGCTCGATCGGACATATGACATCCATTCCCCAGGCAACAAAAGGCCAAGGTGCACTTTTTGCATTGAGTTCATTTGGTGGTACCCTTATCATGTCCGTATGTATATGGAATTGGTGGCCTTTCTAGATGTACTGAATGCAATCTGTTTCCATGGTCATCCAAAAATATCCAGCTCTGAGTGTCTTTTGTGTATAAGAAAACCGTTCATGTGTGGTCCGCAGGTTCCGGCATGTATCTCCTCGAGCAATTTGGAAGCCTCTTTTGCGTCAGCACACCTTAACAATCCCAGATCAGGAGTTTTCTATACAAGGTTCCTCCGCTTTGGAAGAAGTGATTGGACAGCCTCCGTAGTGTGCGTTTTTATGTATGATTTGCCTGTTTTGGGTATTCTCCTTTTGCCAAATATTCCTTGATGTCGTGGAACCAAGGTTTTCCATCTGTTTCTTCTTCAACATGAACACAGTAAGCCTGCTGATTATGGATCTTAACTGGGATATGATCGATGAAATTCTTATTTGGATGTTGTATCATTGATGACAAGGTGGTCAGTGCGTCTGCGAACTCGTTCTGGACTCTTGGAGCATGTTTGAATTCTATCTTTGTAAACCTCTTCATCAATTCTTGCACATGATACAAGTATGGCAGTATGTTGGTGCTTTTCATAGTCCATTCTCCTTGAACGTGATGTACCAAATGATCCTAATCACCAATTACTATCAACTCTTGTATATTCACATCGATGGCCAAATTGAGTCTCATGATGCAGGCCTCATATTCTGCTATATTGTTGGTGCACGGAAACCTAAGCTTTGCGGATACCGAATAATGTTGACTTATCTCTAATACCAAGACTGCTCCAATACCCTCTTCTTTGAAGTTGGCAGCTCCGTCGAAGAACATTCTCCAACCATCATAGACTTCAACAATGTCCTCTCCTACGAATGACACTTCTTCGTCAGGAAAATACATTTTTAGTGGTTCATATTCCCCTCCCGCAGGATTTTCAGCAAGATAGTCTGCCAATGCTTGTCCTTTGACTGCCTTATGAGTTACATAGATGATATCGAACTCACTTAACAATATCTGCCATTTAGCTAACTTCCCGGTAGGCATAGGCTTCTGAAAGATGTACTTCAGAGGATCCATTCTTGATATGAGGTATGTGGTATATGCACAGAACTATTGCCTCAATTTCTCTGCTGTCCATGTCAAAGCACAGCAAGTTCATTCTAGCAGAGAATATCGTGCTTCGTAAGGTGTGAAGTTCTTACTCAAGTAAAATATTGCTTGCTCCTTGCTTCCTATCTCGTCATGTTGTCCCAAAACACAGCCAAAAGCCACATCTAGTACGGACAAATAGAGTAGCAAAGGTCTTCATGGTTCTGGCAGGACTAGGACTGGTGGCGTGGACATGTATTCCTAAATTTTGTCAAAAGCCTATTGACAATCTCCAGTCCAACTGGTTTCAATATCCTTCCTCAATATTTTGAAGATGGGTTCACATATTACCGTGGACTGTGCTATGAAGTGGTTGATGTAGTTAAGGCGCCCCAGGAAGATCATCACGTCCTTTTTGCTCTTTGGTGGTGGTAACTCTTGGATAGCTTTAACCTTTGAACGGGTCCAACTCGATTCCTCGGCGGCTGACAATGAATCCCAACAGTTTTCCTGCAGAAACCCCAAATGCATATTTTGCGGGGTTTAGTTTTAAATTGTACCTCAGTATCCTGTCAAAGAACTTCCTCAAGTCTGCTATGTGATATGTGGCCCTCTTGGATTTGATGATGACGTCGTCAACACATACCTCTATTTCCTTATGTATCATATCATAGAAGATGGTCGTCATGGCTCTTATATAGGTGGACCCAGCGTTCTTTAGACAAAATGGCATCATTTCGTAGCAGTACACTCCCCACGATGTAATGAAGGCCGTTTTCTCTACGCCTTCTTCGTCCACCCAAATCTGATGATTACCCGCGAAGCAATCTACAAAGGGTTGGAGTTCATGCTTGGCGCAATCATCGATCAGAATATGTATATTTGGTAGCGGGAAATCGTCCTTGGGACTTGCTCAGTTTAAATCCCGATAGTCACCACACATCCTTACTTTCCCATCTTTTTTCGGAATTGGTACGATGTTGGCTAACCAGGTTGGGTATTACCCTAAGGACTTTGCTTAGATCTGCTTGGTGACTTCTTTTTAGGCTCATGTGTGGTTTGAATTTTTTGAGTTTCTGCTTCAGTGGCATACACATTGGATTGGTAGGAAACTTATGAGCCACTATGGATGTGCTCAGGCCAATCATGTCATCATATGACCACGCAAAAATATTCTCATATTCTTTCAGGAAATGAGTGTATTCTTCCTTTTCTGACGGTGATAGGTGAATGCTTATGCGAGTCTCTTTGATGGTTTCAGAATCTCCCAAATTGATTGCCTCGGTTTCGTCCAGGTTGGACTTAGGTTTGTTCTCAAAATTCTCAACTTCCCCGATAACTTCCTCAGGTATTTCATCCTCTTCTTCTGAGTCACTATCCTTATACTGCATTGTCTCATTACATGTCACTGTCATCGGTTCATCAGGAAAAGTAATAATAATGCTATAGAGAAAAAATTTAAAAATAATAATAAATACTAAATAACAATGCATTAATTAAATTTTAAACACATCCAAAACAAGTACAGTTCGATGACTCGAGCAATTATTTCAAAACAAAATGCATCTTTAAAATAAAATACTAGAAATAAATGCCTAAAATGGTTATTAAAACATGTCAGGCTAATTGCCAAGCTACCCAGGAACTCGACGGGTCCGGGATGGTACGACAGTCCAATTCTTGAGAACAACTCCCTTCTCTATGGTCTGAATGGTAAGGACTTTTTCCTCCTCCTCCTCAACTATCACATTGCAATCCATGTCCTCATCTCCTAGAAGCAGGCTCCTTAGCCCAGCCAAATCTTCCTTCTCTGCAGATCCCCATATTGTATCGGCCTAGTGAAAATTCTGACTCAGATGCGGCACTGGTTGCTCGAAAGGGTAATAAGGACCATGCCATGGCGGTGGCCAATCATTATATTCTTGCCAGGTGTATGGGTATCCAAGCCCAAAAGTTGTGCCGTGACATTTCAACTGTATCGGTTTGGTAATGCCCTGGAGTTTCTTCCCAAGCCCTTTGTCGGGTTCATACCCAGACCATGCTAGTATGCTTTCTATTTTGCTACTCCACCACTTATCTTTCTCAATTGCGTTGACACGCTAAATGCGGTGATAAGTTTCTCCACCCATCTTTCTTTTATTTTCGACAATCGAGATAGTTTGACTGGTGTAAATGGGGTTACTTCCATCTCCGTGAATGATCACCTCCTAATGGTTCCATTCAAATTTCATGGCCTAGTGTAGCGTGGAAGCCACAGCCCCAGCGGCATGTATCCAAAGTTGTCCTAATAGAAGATTGTATGTAGCAGATATGTCTAATACTTGGAACTCAACATCGAACCAAGTCGGGCCCATCTGCAGACAAAAGTTAATTTCCCAAATCGTGGCCCTTTGAGACCCATCAAATGCCTTCACATTCATACTTCCTTTTTCTATCTCACGGAAATCTTTACCCATTCTTTTCAGAGTAGTCAATGGACAAATGTTGAGGCTTGAACCCCCATCTATTAAGACTCAAGCAATGAATTTGTCCTCAAACTATACTGTGATGTGCAATGCCCTGTTGTGACTTAATCCTTCAGGTGGTAGTTCATCCTCGTGAAAGGTGATCTTGTGGCTCTCCAGTACCTGCCCTACCATGTTGGCCATCTCTCTACTGGTGATTTTGTTAGGCACATAAGTTTCATTCAACACCTTCATCAGAGCATTCCTATGCGCCTCAAAATTTTGTAGCAGCGACAGGATGGATATCTGGGCGGGAATCTTGTTCAGATGATCAACGATAAAGTATTCTCTTGCCTGTACTTTCCTCCAGAGATCATCTGGGCCAGTTTCAATAATGGGTTGCTTGGTAGAAGCTTCCTTTCTTGTTCCTCCCAAATTTTCGGGTGTATAGATCCTTCCAATTCTGGTCATCTCCTATGCAGCACCAGATTCTTCCATCTTTGCTTTACCCTTTCTCCTAGCTTCGACAATGTAATCCCATAGTATGGCGTTGGACTTGAAAGGAGGTGTGGGTTCTACCTTCACAGTGAAGGATGTGGGTATTTCTACTTCAAATGGAGCCAGTGTAATCGCAGGTGCTGTTACTTCAACTTCAAACGGAACTGATGCGGCTACTTCAACTTTGACTGGTGGATGTATCTTTACCACAATAGGTGTGAGCGTGACTGCAGATTTAGGGTCATCACCTTCCCGAATAAGCCCAATCGACCCCTCAGGATCCCATTCCTTATCAGTTTCTATCACATTTACTCCTTCACCTCTATGATCTGGGAGGGGATTGTTGCGGACATTTGGTGCGACTTCCTTTGCTTGTATGACTTTGGTATCAATCAGAGTTTGAATCTTGTCTTTCAGAGTGCGGCATTCATCGATAGTATGCCCTTTCATGCCAGAATAGTATGCATATGTTTTATTTGGGTTGACCCACTGGGAAGAATTTTCCATGGCAACAACAGGAATAGGGGTAATATATCTGGCAGCTTTCAATCTTTCATATAGGTTGTCAATGGGTTCAGCAATATGGGTATATTGTCCGGGCGGCCTGCGATCAAAATTGGGCCTGGGTTTTGGGTAGTTTTGACGGGTTGGAGGTGAATGGTAATAGGATGGCTGGGTATTATAAGTGTGATAGGCGGTAGCATGTTGAGAATATCTGGGAGGTGAAGGTTGGTATGTGGGAGTCATTTCTATATTGCCGTAATGGAATACGGCTCTTTTTCCATCCCAGAACATAGTAGCAGCCTCGATCATCATGTTGTTTGGTTGGATGTCCGATAAAGAAAGTAAATTTCCAAGAACCCTTTTCACGTAATTTTTGTCGTTTGGTGAAAGATTTTCCCACCAGTCTAACAACAACGGTGGTATACTTACCATGACGAACCTAGGGACTTCGTGCCTTATTTTCTACAAAATAAACAGAGTTATACCCATGCCCCCTCCAGATTCGACTACTTAAACATTAACGATTTCATCTCTCCAATTAATGCACATATCTTGGTTGCGTCTATTGGGATTATGGAAACCCCAGTGGACTTTAGACAAGGCTGTCACGACCCGGATTTCCCATCATCGGGAGTCGTGATGGCGCCTACTATCAGAGCTAGGCAAGCCAAGCATTTAAAAACTTTTAGGATAACATCACAACAGTAATAACAATAATAGACCTTTAAATAAGAGCGGAAGTCTTTTATAACATAAATAACTGAAAACCCAGCATGCGGAAGCTTACATTTCACTACCCAAAGTCGCTATCTTACGAACTACTAATGAATGCTAAAAACAAGTCTGAATAGAAAAAATACACAGTGTCTGTCTTGGTACAATGAAAACAAACAGAAGCTATAGAAAGGGACTCCGGCCTGCTAATGCCAGCTAGGCTACATTGTAGTCCCTGGAATGAAGTTAGCTCCCACTCAATGTGCTACTGTTGTGGTCCAAAAGTTGCTCCAGCACCGTGATCTGTGCAAAAAGCGCAGAAGTGTAGCATCAGCACAACCGACCCCATATGCTGGTAAGTGCCTGGCCTAACCCCGGCGAAGTAGTGACGAGGCAATACAGGACTACCAAATCAACCTGTGCAGTTCAATATATGCACGTGCAATAAAAGGAAAGAATACCAAGACTAAACAGTTAAAAAGGAGGGAAGCATGCTATGGGGTAGTACAATCCGAATATAAAAGTCATCAACTTAAATAAGAAAACAGGGCACAACAATAATTAACAAAGAACAGGAAATCCAACAGTTGCACGACATCAACCTTCGTACTTTTACTCTCATCCTTACTCAAGGAAATAAAATAAAATGCACGGCATCACCCTTTGTGTTTTTCCTCACATAACTCTCATTTCATGGCACGGAATGATCATTCGTGCAATTATAGTCAAATCAGAGCACGGAATATCCCTTCGTGCATAAATAATCAAAACATGGCACGGAATGACCCTTCGTGCATATATAATCAAAACATGGCATGGAATGACCCTTCGTGCATTATCACTCTTCCTCACCCAAACAGCAATCACAACCAAACGAGCGAAGGAATAAACAATAATAAGAAATGTCCCGGCAAGGGAAAACATAATTAAACAACCAAATCCCGGCCAGGGAGCAATAACAACAACTTTCACATCCCGGCAAGGGAGATAATCAATATACTCAAACCATCCCGGCAAGGGAGATAATCAATATACTCAAACCATCCCGGCAAGGGATTAATCACATCTCTTTCTAATTCTTTCATTTCTTACTCGATAGTATTTTTATCGTGGGAGCCAACGCTCTAAAGAATTCACAATTCATAATTAATCCTCAAACTCTTCACATTATATAGAAAATCATTAATAAGCTTGGCAGAGTCCCAAAGTATGCCAAAACAATTACCAACAAAGACCCACGGTCATGCTAGACACCGGTGTATAGATACTCGTCACCATGCCTATACACCGTACTCGA
>MU751677.1:64892-75873 GCA_026770625.1 Nicotiana glauca
GTAACTCCCTTATGTCGGGGTTTTACTCATAGCATTAGGGTATGGGCTATCATTTCCTTTACTACCCAATTGCTATCTTTAAGTTATTACTTAAGCACACTAATTGATTCTAAACCGTACCCTATGCGTGCACTACCCGTCCCTTGCCTATGGTCATGAATGTATTAGGAATTCTATTTGGGATGATTCTAGACCAACCTATGTTACTTAAAAATATGAAATCTAGGTGACACATAAAAAATACATAGGACTTTCAGATAAAGAGCAAGTATAGGCTCATGTTATTTGTCGCTTGAGGATTTTTAAACGTGAAATTTACCCTTTGTGGCTTGACATAAACTGATGAAATAATAAAGAATAAACCTTGAAAGCCCCTGATTATTTGTTGCAGGTGTTTACTTGTTTTCTGGCTTAGCGAATTAAAACTACTATATAAATCCATGATTTCACTCACATTTCTAGAATATTGTTAGTTGACCTCTAGTGAGTTTCGAAGTTGGTCATCTCGTCTCTACTTCTTCGAGATTAGGCGGGATACTCATTGAGTACACATTGTTTACGTACTCATACTACACTTTTGTGCATTTTTGTTGCACAGGTATATATAAACCTATAGCGGCCTACTGGGTGTAGCAGCGCGGATGATTCTTGGACTAGGTGAGCTGCATTGTTCGAGGCGACCCGCAGCTAGTGTAGTTCCTTTCAGCATTTTTATATTTATTCCATGTCCACTGTATTTCGGACAGATGTTGTATTTTATTTTCCTTATCAGAAGTTGCTCATGCACTTGTGACATCGGGTTCTGGGATAGTTTTTGAAAGATGGTTTTTGATTTCCTTATCGTGCAGTTCAAATCCTATGAGGCTTATGCCTTTGATTTCTTCCTACTCAATCTTACGCGAGCGCTTGTTATAAATCGAAAATTGAAAGATTGTAATGGCACTATAAATGTGGTGCAGGATGATTCTCCTGGTATAGTTGATTTGACTATTATAGTCGCCTTATGGAAGGATATTCTAGTGTTCAGCTCAATGACAGAACTTCTAAGAGCCTTAAGGCTAGGCACAGGTTGCCACGATACTTATGAGCGATTATTCCGTAGTATATTTATGATGGTAGGATATTTGCCCACGTGTCGGGGCAGTGAATGACTTGAAGGGAGGTTTACTCAGTGTGTAATCAAGGGATTTAGTATTTTATTCTCGGCAAGGTAAAGGCGGCCATACTAAGAATGGTTGGATGTGGGCTGGTGGAAGTGATGAAATGTGGTAATTGCAAGCGTGGTGGAGTTCTCCTCTATGTTGGGGTGCTGTTGTCCTGATTGGACGTATTAAGTTTATCGGTGTTATAATCTGCTACAATTCGCCTTTATGGCAGGATATTGTGAAATAGTATTGGAGATACGACTGTCAGATATCGCATGGTACGGTGGTTTAGGATCAAATCAGTATTTCAAATGTTGACGGTTCGAGAAAGATGACCTTTGGAAAAGTTTAAAGTTAGTAACAAATTGTGGATTTAAGTTCCAGGAAGATACATTTTATTAAGGCAACAACGGAGCAGCAAAAGATGAGAAAACATGTGGGAAGTGTCAGGCGGAGTTTTGAACTTCTAAAGGGCCAGGTATAAGAAGCGCAGGTCGAGCAGTTGATTAAAGGAGCGAGTTTGCCCAAAGTGGGAGAGTGGCAGAGCTGTATAAGGCCTGGTAATAAGATGACTATGCGCCTTAAGGAGAGTTTGGAATGATTTAAGAATACTGGTGCTTGGTTATTGGGGTCTACGGGCCTAATTTGAAGTAGAGAATCTTGTGCGGCCGGAGATTTAGTATAACGGAAATGAGCCACTTAAATGAAGAAGTATGCAGCATAAAATTTGAATTGGAAGGATGTTGTCACACATTTAAATGATGTCCACGAGGGGTAAATGGACCTGTGCAACTAGTGAGCGAGATCAGACTCAGGAAGGGTCATTGACGTCGAAGTGATTGTACCCCCGTGCAACGGCGTTGGAAGATGCCGGGGAGAGCTTTCTATAGGTGGGTTACCCAAGTAAGCAGGTTAGCAGTCGCGTGGTTGGGGAGGTTCCTGCGAAGAATTTTATCGGTTATGTAGCAGAGAGATCGGTCATGTGAATGCAGTGGGTGAATCAAAGTATAAAAGAATGGGGCTTTGCAGAAGGAATCCGAGAATTTATGTGGTTGATCGCACAAGGTTATGTCAATGAAATCTAGGGAATCTTGGTGAATTCCAGAGTTGTGAAATAATGGCCTCATGCTAAGTGGGGGAGTCCCATCGCTTATGATTGGGTTGCATGGTTAACTACTTGCGAGATTTTTTGGCTATTAGCATAACGACGGGCTATTTCAGCTACGGAAAAGACCATAAATGGTAATCTGGGCAAACAAATTATTAAGGGTGGGCTATTGTTGGCCTTATTGGATCATGCTCAGACTTAGGGGAAAGATTTAGGCTTTTTCTTTGTGCAGATGCGGGTTCCAGGGGAAGTGATTCGGCAGGTTCTTTGCCAAGGGGGTACTCGTATGATGGGATACTCATGGAGTTGATTATATTTGGGGCCAAGTCAGAGCGGGTGGCTCTCCACAACGGTCATGGTAGATTTACGAGATGAGGCGTGATACTAATGATTTCGAGTGTATAATTACGGGTAAAAGAATCAAGCTTGTTTGCAGCCTATGAGAAGAGGCGCAGGATGATCTGTGATGTTTTGGCTTGCACTGTGGTATTTGGGAAGTATAGAATAATTCATGGGATTTGAGACGGCATAGTCTCGTGATTCAAGGTCACTCGGAATAAGTGCACATAGAGTATGCTATGTATCGAATGGAGTTGGTATTATTTCTAAGGCAATCAAGGATAAATTGGAAGAAGATAGATTGATTATCCATAATTTAGTTGTCATATTAGAGGTAGAGATCAACTCTTTCAGCGTAATTAAGTTATGCAAGTGATCTGTGGCGGTGCGTACGAGGCTTGTCAGCCGCCGTAATTGATATTATTCTGAAGCATCCTACTGTTATGGCTTGTTATGTGGAAGCAGATTTCTGAAGGGCTATGGTGGCTTAGGCCACTATTTAGTTGTTTGCATGTTCTACGGTTATGAGTATTCGCCTGTGTGTTGCTGTGATTCTCCTAAAGTGAGTTCAGTGAAAAGCTTTGATGTGATTAAGTATTAATCTATTAGCAACTCTGGGATTATGATGAAGAATTGTGTCCCACTGTTCATGGGTATGTTGGGAGCAACGAGTAATATGAATTTGAAAGGAGAATCAAAGTTGTAGTTCAGTGTGGACAAAGATGTCACAAGCTCGAATGAGCAGGAAAGGAGTTTCGGTGTTTAAAGTAAGTTGGAATTGTCTTCAACGTCACCTGAGATTGGTGTTTTGTAAAGAGGTCTTGTATCATGGTTAATGATTCTTGATTGCTTTTCAGCGTTAGTGCGGTCAGTGGGTTGGAGGTAAGACCCAGTTAATTGTTATGGTAGATCGTGGGAGTGTGTTCCACAGGAAGATTGCATAAATGTGGAACATAGCCACTTGATTTATTAAAGATCTAGACCAAGTATGAATAATTGTGATGATATCGTTCAATTGAGAATGGATGCTTGGAGGGCACTCGGATTCTGAGTTGTGGACTGTACTCCGGTTATGATGGTTGTCCTTGTGTGTTATGAGAAGAGGGAAATTAGTATGGACCTTTGGAAGGTTATTAGCTTAGTTTGATATGATCAGGATCGACTTAAGGTCGGGGGATGGATTTAAATGTGAATTTGGGCTCTATGTCAGGCCAGTTGTGTTCATTTCAGTAATGGCGCTCCTTATGGAGTAGTCAGGGTGTTATTTCATTGTCAGATAATCCATGTACTGATGTATTGCACCGTGGGAGTTGTGAGACGGCTTGAGAAATTATTTATGTGTTGAGGATCCGCGTAGAAATGATGTGTTATGAGCAAGATGGCTCTTGAGATTCAGATTGTATATCACACCTCCGTTGTGCTTAGGTTTTGTAGCTTATGGCGCTATATGTTCCCTCGGGGATGTTATTATGCATTTAGCATTCTTATGACCGATATTCGGTATTTTGTTGTAATGAGAAAATTTGGCTCGATGTGCATCTCCTTATGTGAGTTCTATGTGTGGATCGGGTGGCACACCGCCATGGGTATGTTATTTAGATCGGGTTGCACGCCGCAGCAGTGTGGTGTTCAGTACAGTTCCCCTATTTGCCTTTATGTGTTAGGTTTCCCATTTTTCGAGGGAAGCTTGTCCTAGCTGTGAGCCCGCGTCGCTTGTCTGATTCACGAGCGGAGTGTCCGTTTAGCATGTTGCCCGCGTCGCATGTATGATTCGCGAGCGGGGTAATTAGATATCCTTTTCAGAGTTTGTTTCCTTTTGTATCACATTCTAATTGGTAGCCTATTGGCACATGGTAGCGTAATATGGGACTTTTGATCGCATTCGGAGTGGCTTATTGCCTGGGCAGTTCGTACTGGGTGAGACGAGATTATTGGATTTAGGACCAGTGCAATTTGATTATATGAAGTGTATTATGGAGATAAGGACATTATTTGGTCCTGTATGAGGTGATGGTTTTGTCAGGGGTATAAATCTAATGATTTGTTCACTCGGCAGTTGGTTATGAATTTTGGCACATCTCTTCTGTCATGGTGTTATTGTAAGAATTAGAGCAAAACCTATGTAGGTCATGAGGTGCAATGGGAGCATCAGATTCATGGAATTTCGGTTAATTCGATCAGAAAGGTTATTGTGGTCCTATGAGTAAAGTGATGCAAAGTGTGAATTCAGCAAAGTTATGCAGTCACGTCTGGGTACAGCATGTAGCTATTGATATATTGAGCGCATGTTGGAAACAAGCCTAGCATTGAGTTCCGGATTTTGGAATTGGACTTTGAGGCGTATCCGCTTGAATAAAAGAGAATATCTTCAGAATTGATCGAGCTAATGTGTTCAACTGAATTGTGGTAGCACGGGAATGTGCATGAGAAGTTAAACAGAGATTTCAGACCGCTCCAGTGCAATTCTCAGCACGTTCGAGGACGAACATATGTTTAAGTGGGAGAGAATGTAACGACCCGATCGGTCGTTTTGAGCTATAGCGCGTCGTTCAGCGGTCCGAGGCCATGAGCAGCTTCATTTCAGGTATATCGACGTGTGCGTATGATCGGAATTGAAATTCAGGAAGATTAGAGTTAAATTTAAATGAAAATTCTTATTTTAGAAGCCTTAAGTTGGAGAAAATGGCTAAGATTGGAATTTTGAGTAAACGACATCGGAATCAAGATCCGAAGGTTCTAGCAGGTTCGTATGATGATTTCGAACTTGGTCATATGCCCGGATCGGGTTTTGGATAACCCGAGAGTGTTTTGGCACCTATTGTGGAAGTTAGCATTTTAGAAGAAATTTTATAAGTTTGGTTTGAAATGCAATTCAGTGTTATTGTTATCCGTTTGGAATTTCGAGACTGGGAGTAACTCTGTATGGTGATTCTGGAGTTGGGAGCGCGATCGGAAGTGAATTCGGAGGTCCGTAGGTCATTTTGGAGCCATTTGGCTAAAGATAGAAATTTGAAGGTTTTTTAGAAGTTTGACCGGAAGTGGAATTTTTGATATCGGGGTCAGAATCTGATTCTGAAAGCTGGAGTAGGTCCGTAATGTCAAAAATGACTTGTGTGCAAAATTTGAGGTCAATCGGATGTGATTTGATAGGTTTAAGCATCGAAAGTAGAAGCTGGAAGTTCTAAAGTTCATAAAGCTTGGATTGGAGGTTGATTCATGACTTTAGCATTGTTTGATGTGATTTTAGGCCTCGAGCAAGTCCGTAATGTGTTTTGGGACTGGTTGGTGTGATTGGTCAGGGTCCCGGGGTCCTCGGGTGTGTTTCGGGTGATAATCGCGCTCTTATTTGATTTTTCAACGCCGTTTATTTGGACATCAAGGGGTACCATACTAAGCAAATGAGCTCCAAATTAATATTTTATTGAACCATTAGATCCGTATCGTAATTTTGGAGCCATAACAAAAAGAATCGTCAAATTTGGACATAGTATGAGGAAGTTATGCTCATTTTCGTGTCGAGAAAGTGCTGGTTGCTGTCATAACCGCAAAAGCGGAAATTGCTGGAGGCAGAGAGATTTCTTTAAAAATCGAAGTTTGGCTCATTTTCACTTCATTTCTTCCATGGGAGCCGACTTTGGAGCAACTTTGGAGTGCCATTTTAATCACCAAGCATGAGGTAAGTGATTTCTACTACTTTTGAGTATATACAAGGTTTATATATGGATTTAGACTTGAAAAATTATAGAAAACTTGGTGTTTGAGGGAAAACCTAGAAAATTTGTATTCTTAGAATTTGACCACGATTTTGGATATGTAATTTAGAGAAAATCATATATTTGAATTCGTGAGGCTATGGGTAATATTTATCTTCAAAAAATTTTGGATTCCGGGCACGTGGGCCCGAGGGCATTTTCGTTAACTTTTTGATCGGGGTTAGGAATTGTTATAAATTGGATTGTAATGAGTACCTTAGCATATATTAATGGGTTTACATAATTATTGGCTATTTTTGGAGCATTGTGCATCGATTCGAGTCTTCGAAAAGGCGTGGAATGCCGGTTATGGATCTTCGGAGCGAGGTGAGTCTCCTTTCTAACTTTGTAAGAGGGAATTGTCCCTATAGGTGAAATAATTGTTTATGTGCTCCTATTTGTGGGGGCCACGTACGCAAGAGGTGACGAGAGTCCGTGCGTAGCTACTATTATGCTATTGTCCGAGTAGTCTAGGACCCAAAAACATGTTACACTCTGAATATTTGTAATCTTATGGATAGTTGAATTGCTTAAACCACATCAAAATAGTAAATGAATTTTTAACAGGATCTGAACCTTATTTTCTTAAAAAAAATTTTAAAGGAGAATTGGTTTTATTTGGATAATTATTTCCCGATAAAATTCTAATTGGCTATTTGAGCATGTATATTATGTGTACCTGCGTCGCATTGATGATTCGCGAGCAGGGTGATTGTGTATCTTATGTGTACCTTCGTCGCATGGATGATTCACGAGCAGGGTGATTTTTTATTTTATGTTGACCGCGTCGCATAGATGATTCGCGAGCGGGGTAATAGATGCATCTATGGTTCGTGCTGTTCGACCCTCGGCAGTGCACAGTTTACATTTTTGTTGGATCGGGCCGTCGCCTCGGTGTGATTTGCACATGTTATTTGTCGCTTGAGGATTTTTAAACGTGAAATTTACCCTTTGTGGCTTGACATAAACTGATGAAATAATAAAGAATAAACCTTGAAAGCCCCTGATTATTTGTTGAAGGTGTTTACTTGTTTTCTGGCTTAGCGAATTAAAACTACTATATAAATCCATGATTTCACTCACATTTCTAGAATATTGTTAGTTGACCTCTAGTGAGTGTCGAAGTTGGCCATCTTGTCTCTACTTCTTTGAGATTAGGCGGGATACTCATATAGTACACGTTGTTTACGTACTCATACTACACTTTTGTGCATTTTTGTTGCATAGGTATATATATACCTATAGCGGCCTACTGGGCGTAGCAGTGCGGATGATTCTGGGACTAGGTGAGCTGCATTGTTCGAGGCAACCCGCAGCTAGTGTAGTTCCTTTCAGCATTTTTATATTTATTCCCTGTCTACTGTATTTCAGACAGATGTTGTATTTTATTTTCCTTATCAGAAGTTGCTCATGCACTTGTGACACCGGGTTCTGGGATGGTTTTTGAAAGATGTTTACTAGTAGTTATTACTTAATTTGAATTAAAGTAGAGATTATTTTAATTATGAAAATGAAGGGAAAAATCCTAGATTTTCAAAGGTATTAAAAAGAGAAGTTAATCGATTGATTAAGTTGGCTTGCCTGACAGTGGTGTCCGGCGCCACCACGACCCTTAGTGGATTTTGGGTCGTGACAAAAATTCTTCCTTGAGTAAGCCTTAACTAACTCATGAGCCAGTAGGACATTATCTGCAGCTTTCCTACCGGGAATGAAACCAGCTTGGGTGTTTGACGCAACTGATGCAATAACTTTTTGCAGTATGTTTGCAAGAATTTTGGCAATTAATTTATACAGAATAGTGCAGCAAGCTATAGGTCTATACTCCTTGATACTTGTAGGATGGGGAACTTTAGGAATCAAAGTGATGGCTATGCAGTTGATAGCTCTAAATAGCTTGCTCGTATGAAAGAAATTCTTCACTGCTTGACGCACTTTTGGCCTGATCAATGTCCAAGATCTTTTAAAAAATAATGCATTGTAGCCATCAACTTCTAGTGATTTATCTTCCCTAATTGCATTTAATGCTTCAAATATATCCTGTTCAGTGACTTCAGCACAATGGTTCACCTGCTGAGAGTGTGTGAGGACAAGTCCCATTTTCATTATCTCTTTGTTGAATGTAGGCAAATGAATTGATCTTGATCCCATAAGAGATTTATAAAAGCTAATTATTTCAACCTGAATCTACTTCTGATCAGCGAGTCTATCTCCAAAGGCATTAGTAAGCTCTGCAATAACTTTTTTCCCACTCCTCTCCTTCATTACAGCTGAGAAGTATTTGGTGTTAGAATCATCAAGCGTTATCTGTTTAGCTCTGGATTTCTGTTGATGTATGATTTCCTTTATTAGTGACCATCTTTCCAGTTCTTCGAGTAATGTTGTCTCCTCTAATGCAACTATATCAGTGTAGCCTCTGTTCGGCTGCTCTTGGGTATCCAGAAGCATGTTTCTCATATGCTCTAATCTTAGTTGTTACTCCTCTGAACTCATTGTTATTAAGTTGTTTTAATCCAGACCTAAGAAACTTCAGTTTGCACCAGATGTCCTTCATGGCATCTGAATGCAGTTGTGTCTGCCAAGCTCCATCAACACTGACAAGAAGTCTTCATGATCAGCCTAAACCTTAAAGAACTTAAATGGAATCTTGCCACTGTATTTAGCTTTCCTTAGGGTGATCATCATGGGAGCATGATCTGAGATAAAAGGTATTTTATAATCCACCTCCATATGTACAAAAGTATTCATCCATTCATCATTGCCAATAGTTCTATCAATCCTGCTGAGAACTCTATCTACACCTTGTTGTTTATTAGATCATGTATAATATTCCCCCTTCCAAGGTAACTCACATAAGTTCAAACATTGCATACAATTTGCAAAGTTTTGAATCCCATTACTAGTTACAAGGTTCCCATATAATCTGTCATATATAGTTAGCACTAAATTAAAATCTCCCCAAATGAGCCATGGCTTGGTGATATGTGTAGCAAGATTATGCAGTTACACCCATAGAGGCTTTCTCAGCTCAATTTTATTATAACCATAGATGACTCAATGACACAGTTCAGTTTATTTATCCTTCCTATAACATCACAATGCATAGCTTGAGTAGACTGATCTATTACTGATACATCATAGTAGGAAGTATCTCATAACAGCCAGACCCTTCTATTAGCATCATGCTCATAGTTAAATGTTGCTTGCCACCCTAGCACTACCCTATTAGACATGCCATCAGCCTTATCTTTTTTTACTTTAGTTCTTACTAAGTCAAATAGTATGATTTTATTCTCTCCAATATAGGTACCAAATCTTTTTGCTTATATCGTTTATTGGTACCTCTAATGTTCCAAGCCAACCAAGACATCAAGAAGGTTTAGATGTATCACCAGGAGATGGTACTGGCAAATTAGCCAGCACTGCTACGTTTGTCTGTTGACTTGATCTCTGCTTACTAGGTGACATAACTGCTAGTGTATAGTTCAGGGGCATGCTGTTAATTCTGCTGCTTTCTTCCCTTTGTCAAGATTTTGTTGTTGCCCTTCTTCAGGAATTGGATTTGCTTATCTGCTTTCAATATCACACATAGGAGGCCCTTGTTCATTCATCATCTTTGTCTGCTCCTGATTAGCTTTATGTGTAGGAGCTAATACAACTCATGTATTCTTCCACACTTGCTTCACATGTTGTGGTCTAATTCTTTTTGGCTGTTGAATTTGCTTATCCTCCTCCTTGCGAATCTTTGTACAATCATGACCAATTTTTAAGCATTTTTCACAGAATTCTGTCTTCCAGTCATATTCCAGTATCTGATCAAACACCAGACAGAATCATCCATAATAGGGACCTTTCTAGGGAGGGGTTTGGTGACATTCACTCGATGAAAATTCTAGCATAATAGATTCTAGTTTGTTTGGCAGTACACTCATCTACAAACAATGGAATCCATATAGTGCTTGCTATTACACTCAATGAGGTACCTCCCTAGCAGTTCATGGAAGTTTGGGAAATCTATCCCAAAGAGGAATCTCAGTTAAAAATTCAGCATCAAAATCAAACTGTGGACTCCATTGTTTCATTATCATGGGCCTATTGTTGACTGTGTGTCACGACCTAATTCCCGAACTCGGTCGTAGTGGCACCTCTCGTGAAGACAAGGCCAGCCAACAGACTAACAATACTTCTTTTAACAATTTCTTAGTAAAAATGAGTAGAAAATAATAGATAACATTATCATAAATGCGAAAGAAAATGATATAACAGGGAAACATCCCAGCTCAGCCCGAAATCGGGGTGTCACAAGTCACGAGCATCTAAAGAAGCCTGAACACAACTACATGGCTAATAATATTCAAAAATAAATTCTGAAATTTTAAAGACAATGTCCGATGCACAAACGTTGGCGGTCACCTTGCTCAGCTGCAATAGTAGTACCTCCAATCAGCTAACAACCCGTTACCGGTTGAACAATACCTGCAACTGCACGCGAGATGCATGGAGTAAAGTGAGTACTCCAACTCAGTGAGTTATAAAAGTAAATAATAACTGAGCAGTAAGAAATCACGTATAACAGATCATCATGCTGTATAGAAGCAGTGAAAAGCCCATACATTGAGAAAAATTAGTGAAAACTGTGA
>MU751683.1:0-10905 GCA_026770625.1 Nicotiana glauca
AAGGACTATAGGTTTTCCTTTTCCAAATCTATTAGGACAATGGGTTTTCCTAAACCTATAGGGACTATGGGTTTCTTAAAAATACAAAGAAATAATTCAAGCCACAAATAACAAATCTTCCCCTTGGCTTGAATTCTCTTAATCAACAGGAACAACGTCTCTCTACCTTGCCCTCAGCCCTCGCAAGGTCTCTATCCATTTTCACATACATCAACAAAGTCTAGGCAACACCTAAAATTGTTAAGAGACTCAATCTCTTTAGCCATAGCACTAATCCGTCGATTTGGTTCTATACTCGAAATAGCTTCTAGATAGCTATAACACTCAAACGCATCAACGGTCTCTGCAACTGCCAAAGCAAATCCCACTGGATTCGTATATCCAAGAAGATTCCCATCAACTACGTTTGCAAACCTTTGCGGTTGGTTGGTCACTCTCTTCTCTCTACCTGTTGCAATGTTATATGGTTGTTGTTGCGCAGGTGCATCAACATTATCATCTTGATCAATATTTTGCATATATTGGTGTAAGAATTCAAATTCAATACATTGTTGTTGTATATAACTTAAATTCATTGTATATGACTTTAAGTTCTACGCACTGACAGTGTAAAAAATCTTTACATCAATAGATCACTTAAGAGGTAATTGCACGTAACTTTATTTAACTGAACTGATGGTGTAAAAATATCAAAGGACGGACAGCTTAATGCATCTATATGTCAATAAAAATTAACATGTTATTGTATCGGGAAAAATTTTATATGACGTATCATGACACGCGGAATGGTCAATAAGCTATACTAAGCTACGGTTCAAGAATTACAAAACAGGCACGGGTAAGGAAAAAGGAAGAGGCATGAGACGAGAGGATCAACGCCCGTTCCTGTTTAAGTTTATTCACATACGAGCAATGAGGAGAATGAACCTGGCTAAAGAAAATGGAGCAAATACGGCATAAAAGGGGAATTAAATGTTGAAGCCATTAAAGAATATATATATTTAATGTAATGATTATGTAACGTAGCATTTAATGTCATTAATTACTCATAATAGCCTCATTATGATTCAGGCATAACGTGCATTCCCAAAGGAACCTATAAAAGGGGAGATATGTAATCAGTTGAAGGATAAGTGACTATTGAAATATACTTTGATTTATTTGTTTTCTGAGAATACCATTTTAAAGTTATTTTCTTTATATACCTTTTTCGATTATCAGTAACCCGATTCTTCTAAATTCTAGCTTTGGCTAAAAATTTATTTTTTGGTGAAACAAATTGGTTGATTTTGAAGATGTCTTCCATTCTCTTTTCAACTTTTGGTTGTACTTGAGATCTATTTGGCCGTAAGTGCATCTGGAAATGTAATTTTTTCATTTCAGACTTATTGGCCGTAAGTACATTAAACCGTTGGTTGCACTTCAGACCTATTGGCCTTAAGTGCATCTGAAGTGCAATTTTTTCACTTCAGGCCTCTCTGATCTTAAGTGCATAAAAATATTTATTGCACTTCAGACCTACCTAGTGTTAAGTGCATCTTAAGTGTAATTTTTGCACTTTAGACTTAATTGGCCTTCAGTGCATTGCACTTCAGACTAATTTTTTAAACTTCAGACTCGATAAGTCTGAAGTTGATCGTAAAGTGGATAGACTTAGTGGGTTAGGTTCATTTGGGAACCCAAAACCTAGTATAGATGCAAAAGACCTCCACCCCCCCCCCCCCCCAAAACGAAACTCGTTTAAGAGCCCTTTTAAAACAACAACAATAAATAAGTATATTCCACAAGTTGGGACTGGGAGGGTAGTGCGTACGCAAGACCTTATCCCTCCCTACCTTGAAGGTGGAGAGATTGTTTTCGCTTGATCGCCTGCTCAAGGAAGGATGAAAAGATATTAAGAAAACATAATGAACAACGTGTAGTGGTAGAGATTTACCAATATTGGAATACAAGGCTAACTACTAATCCTACTAGTACGTGGAAGACACACGCGACTACTTACTAACCTTTATCCTAATTCTCGATCTCCATACGTTTTTATTAAGGATCGTGTCCTTATTGAGCAATACCAAATCTTGCCTAATAACCTCTCCCCATTACTTCTTTGACTTACCTATGACTCTCTACTTTTTTAAGGTTTAACTACCTCATAACAACTTAAGACTTTGCTAACTATGATTGCATTCTATATGACTTTAGACTCTCGCAGAGCCTAACTTCTGAAATTCACTTGAAGGTCCACGAAGTAAAAGAAGCAGCCAGCAATACCATTGGTTGTCTAAAGTTAGTTAAATTGGCTAAACGTTAAATAGTTTTTTAAATGGGGGTGTTCAAAGTGGCTACCCCAATGAAAATGGTCATGAAAAACCGTCTTTAATCAGCTATACCAGCTTCCACGCAAAAACTGGATGAAATTCAAAAATAGCTAGATTTACAAGTGGTCATTCAAAAATAGTCATAATTTCAAAAATTCGGCAAAAATTGGAGAAATTCAAAAATAGCTAGATTTACAAGTGGTCATTCAAAAATAGTCATAATTTCAAAAATATTCGAATTTTTACCACTTTTCATATAAAGATAAATTTGAACGAAAACATCATTCAAAATTCGGAAAATACTCTAGTATAATATGTTCCAGTATAATATACTGGAGTTCTAGTATAATATACCGGTCCAGTATAATATGCTGGAAGTTCGTACACAGGTGCACCAATCTCCAGTATATTATGCTGGAACTTTCCGTGTGTTGGAGTTCCAGCATAATATGCTGAAAGTTCATACACAGGTGTACCGATCTCCAGTATATTATGCTGAAACTTTCCGTGTTGCAGTAACATAATGGCTACTCCCTCCCGTTCACAATAAGTGTCCAATTTGCTTTTAGCACGCTCATTAAGAAAATACTAAATCCTATACAAAAATACCTAGTATGACTAAACTACTCCTAATTAAATATTTAATGCGAAGAGTAAGAAAACTTTTTAGGGATATGTACATAGGAGTTATTTTGTAAAAGCAAATTGAATTTTTTCTTTATTACATAACTAAACACTTATTTTGAACTAAAATGAAAAAGTAAATTAGACACTTATTGTGAACCGAAGGAGTATTTATAAACGCCGGCCATTTTTGAATAATCGACTTTGAATAATCGATCTAGGCGGTGCTATTACTAAAGCTAAACCTCTAATAGCTGCTCCAAAGTTAGACAGGTCCCATTACTTTAGTTGAAGTCAAAGATACTGTTGACAATAATTTATGGTCAGTGTTTGGAACTCTACTACACCCTCCCATTTAACGAAAGCACAATTCCTCATTGCTTTATTTATCTCTGCAACTTGTGTCAGCATATTACATATTCTCCTGAAAATTAAACATTCTTTCCCTGTCAGATTCCCAACTTTCTTGGAATTTTCAGCTCCTTAAGTGTCAAAGCTTAGATTTTTCTTTGACCCTTTAGAGAGAGAGAGAGAGAGATTGTGTCTTGTTTATGGAGTTGGTACCTTATTCTGACCCCAAGACTGAATCAAGCAGCTCTAGTCCACCTTGGCAAGAAATGTTCCGATCTGCTTCAACGAAGAAAAATGACTCACAATTCAAGAACAATGGTTCCACACAAACTCCCCCAAAAATCCCAGAAACCAAAGAGAATCAAGATCACAGTTTTTTATTAGAGGAATCTCAGGTACTGCTGAAGTTTGGGACCCTCTCATTTAAAAGCTTAAGTTGATAGATAGAGTATACTTTTAATTACTTAACTATATTATGTCTCAACTAGTGGTGGAGTCATCTTAGTCTAAGGGGTCCACAGAAAATTATACTGTATAGCTAGATAAAAAATTTATCTTCATGTGTATATTGTATATGTTGAATCCTCTTGGCTTCTTTGTGTATTTACTCCTTTATATTTTGACACCCTTTAGTGGAGTTCCTTGCTCCAATACTCTGCCACTGATCTCATCACGCCCCTCATGTGCAGAGGCGAATCCAGGATTCGAAGTTTATAGGTTGAGGATTCTAGTCATTTTAAGTTAATGAGTTCCAAATTAATAATTTATACATTGGCGAAATCGCTTCCTGGCCACTTAAACTTGTCGGGGTTTTAAAAGCCGATACATAAACTTATAACTTTACCATTTGAACACTCGAATTTATTTTTTCAATAACGTAATAAATACATTTGACCATTGACCATGCCCATGTGGTGTCAGTTGGTCCTAATCAGCAGCCCGCTGTGGAACACGACGCACAGGAGCGTGAAAACCCCCTTCCCAACGCCCAACAGTACAAAATGGGTTGTATTTAATTGTGTTCTTATTTATTCCTTCTAAAATACCCCCTTCCTCCATTTTTAAAAATCTGAAGCTCCATTTTCAATTTTTTTTTTTTCATTTTTTCAGACCGTGAAAATGGTGAAAAGTTGTATATTTTATCATTGTAGAGTTGAAGCTAAGTGTTGAACTTCCCCATAACTTCCCCTTCCAAGTTCGTTGAACTCCTTGAACCCATTAGTGGCATCTTTCAACTCTGAGAGTCGGAAAACCTGAGCTTCCCTTGGACACGGTGACACCGACACAGGAGGATGAGGGTCGGTATTTGCATCAGTTTCCTTCTCAGGCTTGCGAATACATGAGGCGAATTGGTTCTTTCCACCTTGTTTAGTTCTGCTGCCTATCATGCGGATTATCAAACATAATCCAACTAAACATAACAAGAAACCCAAAGCAGAAGACCCGACTATGAGCAGTAGTTGACGCAGTTGATGCTGATGCTTCATCATTTCTGAGTTTTGGAGCCTGCAAACATCCGAGCAAGAGCTATTCTGGCAAAGAGAGCAAGGAACATATACCCTGTCTGCATTTTCAGTACAAGAACTAGAAGGGAAGAATCCTTCGGAACAATTAACCCCACAAGGTAAACAAATTTTTAGATCTTTCCTAACACACAGATTTATCAAATCAGGCTCATTCAAAAGGCTTGCATTAAAGAGGGGACCAGGGTTAGGGTTTTCGCGCCCTTACGTGTAAGACATCCATTGGTCATTTGCTGACTGGATTGACACGTATGTGTATGTGTAATACACGTGCACATGGTCTCTTGTCAGATATGTTTATTAGTTATGGAAAAAACGAGTTCGAGTGTTCAAATGGGAAAATAGAAAGTTTATGTATCGGCTTTAAAAAACCCGACAAGTTTAAGTGGCCAGGAAGCCATTTCGCCTTATACATTTAAATCGATTTCTTAAGAAAATATAGAATTTTGAAAGTTACCAGGTTCGGCTAAATCCCTACCTTGGTCTCTATCTCCGCCCCTACTCACATGCGGGTTTGATTTTTTTCATGACCATACACGTGGAAATTCTTTTTTTTATATAATGGGTGGCTGTGAGACTTGAATCTAAGACCTCTAACTGCTAGGATACCATATTGAAGTGTGTAACTATCTCATCTAAAAGTTTAAGTTGTTAGAGATAAGATGCTTTTAATAACTTAACCATATTATGTTTCAACAGGTACGCTTGGCCCTCTATATAGCTATGGCTCATGCAGGTCTTGCATTCACAATTTTCATTCTTTATGCTGTGGGAAAATTGCTTGAAGAATATTTAAGGCCTATATTATGGGCAGTGCTTTGTTCAATACCATTAAGAGGAATTCAGCAAGCCCTTGTTGCATTCTGGTCGGAACCTTTAGAATTAGGCCTTACTGAAACCATTTTGGCTGTCCCGATTGCTGTATTCAGAGTTTTCGTCGGAACGCTTGTTGATATTAGGGAAATGATTTTCAGGGTTGTTCTTAGGAGACAGAAAGGTAATGCCGCGAAGCGTAGTAGAAGTGGATTTTTTATGTTGTTAAGGTGGTTAGTTTCTTTTTGGGTTTTTGTGATGGCCTATGAGCAAATTGGTCTCTTTGGATCAGTAGCGCTTCTTGCATTGGGATTTATGTTTCCTGCTAACAGTGTAGAGGCTACTATGAGTGCAGTAACATCTTTTAGGAGTCATAGCTTTCGTAGACTGTCAATATCTGCTTTCTTCACTAGAGGGATATTGAAAAGATTGAAAACTATCGTCGCAGTAGGACTGATCGTTGGGTTGAGCGTGGGTTCTTTGGGGGGTACGATTTTCTTCTCTTATGAGATTGGAGTGGAGGGGAAAGACGCTGTTATTGCATTGAAATCCCACGTAGAAGAGAGTAATTATGCCGAGAAAATTGGTGTCAAACAATGGATGGATGAAAATGATGTCCCGGGGATGGTGGATAAGTACACTACTCAATTGTACGAGACTGTATTCGACCAGATAGATAGCTATGCTATCCAATATAATATGACCGAGTTTGTTAGTGGGATCAAACATTTTATCACAACCCCGATGAATAACTCTTTAGGACGGTCAACAGCTTTGGCATCCCCCTCTCGATATACTGCGAAGATCTTGAGCTTAAAAAGGAGGATTAAGGATCGTGAGTGGGGACAAATGTACACAGAAGTCGATGCAATTTTCCGGGAATTGCTGATCACTAGAGAGGATTTGATGGTTAAGGCAAAAGGATTTGCCGTTCAAGGAGCAAATGTAATTCAAAGTGTACTTGTTACTAGCACATCTCTTTTAGGTAGTAGTTTACAGGTCATGTTCTCAATCGGGAATTCTATACTTTCCGGAGCTGCAGGTCTTTTCAATTTTCTGTCTCAGTCAATGGTGTTTTTCTGGGTACTTTATTATCTTATCACATCGGAGTCTGGAGGAGCAACTGAACAAGTAATATGTATGCTTCCAGTATCGCATTCAGCAAGAACTCGATGTGTTGAAGTTCTTGATAAAGCTATTTCCGGGGTGCTTTTAGCAACGGCTGAGATTGCATTCTTTCAAGGATGCTTAACTTGGCTCTTGTTCAGCTTATACTCGATACATTTTTTATATATGTCGACTGTTCTTGCATTTATTAGTCCTCTGTTTCCTATTTTTCCTACTTGGTTTTCAACTATTCCAGCAGCATTACAGTTAGTGATTGAAGGTCGATATATACTGGCGTTCAGCTTATCCATTATTCATCTTGTGCTTATGGATTACGGTACCTCTGAAATTCAAGAGGATAACACTGGCTATAGTGTATATCTCACTGGTCTCAGCGTTATTGGTGGAATGACATTGTTTTCTTCAGCAATTGAGGTAAATAACGAGCATCTTTGTCTCTTGAATTTCTGTCATAAATTTCCTCGTGTAGTTGCATTTCTTTGGTACCATATGTTGGACGCATTCTCTCCTCTTGTTCCTCCACTTGACCATGAGAAGAAAAGGTGCATAAGAGGTAGGCCAAATATAGCCCCGAGTCACCTATTCCAGTATTAGACAGAAAGGCAGCCCGGAGCACGAAGCTCCCGCTATGCGCGAGGTCCGGGAAAAGGCTGAACCACAAGGGTCTATTGTAGGCAGCCTTACCCTGCATTTTTGCAAGCGACTGTTTCCATGGCTCGAACGCGTGACCTCCTAGTCACATGGCAGCAACTTTACCAGTTACGCCAAGGCTCCCTTTTCAGTATTAGACAGAAAGGAAGCTTTTAATTTCGTTTTTCTATTTCAAAAGCTGTGAAAAACAACATGAAGCGAAGGAAAAATAGTTCCCCAGAGGAAAGAAACTCACTGCCTTCACCTACAACTTTATTCTTCACTATGTCAACCTTTAGTGTAAGTCATGCCTATGTTTTTCACGAACTACTGATTCAATGCATAGCCAGGATCCTAACATTAGCCTAAGAGGGAGAGTCTGCTCAGTTTACTTTAGATGAAAATGGTGCTACCTTGAGAAAAGATCTGCAGCAGTTCAATAGATTTATAGAATACCTTAAATCTTATCGCCGATATAAAGGACACTATAAAGAAGTATTAGAGAAGAAGCAAAAGAAGAGAAAATCGAATGCATAGAGTAGTTAGCAGTGTTCTTTATGTAGTGGCATTCAACTGTGCTTTTTGCCAAGCAAGAAAAGATAAGTCGACGATCAGCTAGCTAGCTAACGAAATGTGATTTCCTCGAACTATTAGAAAGAGAATGAGTTGTCTTTTCGTCTAAAATTTTGCTTCGCTTGATATTAAAGTGTTCATAGTTATATTCTGCAGGGAGCGATAATGGGGCCACTAATAACTACTATTGTGATAGGAATCAAAGATTTGTATGTTGAGTTTGTATTGGAAAGACAGAAGGAATAAGTAGAACAAATCCGTGTTGCTAATACCTTCTGGAAAAGTTTTGAAGCCATCGGAAGAAATGCTGCAACTTAGCTTGATGGAGAGTGTTGGCAACAGCACTGAACCTTTTTCAGGGATCAATGGTTGGCTTAGTTTCTCCATGTCATGGACTTTAACCGTCTTGTTCTCTGCAAATCGGTTTGAACCGTCTTGTTCTCTGCAGATTGGCTCGAGGTTTATGTATGTATGCAGAATAAGTTGCTAGCACATTGGTTACTGTATATTTTTGTGTATCATTTTTCCAAATATTTGTTTGATTGTGTGAAGAGAAAGTTATTTACCACCATATCCACATCTTGTAACTCTTATTGTTGAGTAGAGTTCCATAATGTGTGCTAAAGATCATCTTTTCCGTTTATCTTTTTGGTTCTTGCTGGAAAAGAAATCCTGATACATTACTAGCAGCTTGACGTCTAAGCATTTCGGTCAATTCTTTTTATCAAAGATTTCTTTTTTAACTCAACTAATCCAGTGTGTACCTACTACCTCCGACCAGTATAGGTATCAAGTAACTCGTAATTCCGTTCTAAAAGATGAGAAGAGATCTCTAATGTTTCTTTTCCGTGGGATTTGAATCCCAATCCGCTTCCTCATTTCATTGATCATTAAGCCACACCTTCAGTTCGGTTGCCTTCCTCAAAAGAGTTACAGGTGTTAACTTTGGCTACACTCTCAATTTATAGAAGTTAACCTCGGTTGCCTTCCTCAAAAGAGTTACAGGTGTTAACTTTGGCTACACTCTCAATTTATAGAAGTTAACCTCTTGATAAGATTACAGATGGGACCATAATTTTGCCTTTCCAAGTAACCAGATGCACATTTTTTTCCCTAATTAGATTTTAATCAGAAGAAAAAGGAAAAGGAATCCAAAATTAAATGGTTTTCTCTTATAGCATAAAAGTCTCATAGCTAAGCTATACTAAGAACTTGACTAAAATATTTTCCCCCGTGTGGCCATACAAAGCAAACCACGACTGCGTTGAACTAGGTAAAATATGGATTTTGGATTTCTAGTAGCAAGAATGAAAGGAGACGGAGTCATTCGGTTTAATCACAATAAATGCATATTAACCAAAATAGTAATATCACAGTACTTATCTTGACATACAACTTGTTAACAGGATAATAATACAGACACAGTGCAGAACCACCCAGTATGATAACATAACGAAATAGTCCAGCTGACTTTGATTATATTGATGGTAAACTGCATTTTAAGCAGGAATGAGCACATAATATTTGCGCAATCTTGGAGCATTTTCACCCACATCATGTTGTTACTTCATGTATTTCTGAAGAAACTTCCTATGGAAGTCATTCCGGATAGTGTCATTGATAAAGCGCTTGGCAGCCTTCATTTCACCACGAGCTTGGTTCTTGAAAACCACATCATCATCCCACCTGAAGATAGAGAAACATATAATGGATCAGACGAAAAAAACAGCTACAGCATCTTAAAAAAAATAGACAGAATCTTATAAAAGTCAGATCTCGAGGATAAACCTTCTCTTCACACTGAAAGATGTCGGTTGGGCTTGGTGGTTCAGCAGAGGATTTCCTCTCAATAATTCTGCTTCCTTTGCTTTAAGCTCTTCTTCTTGCTCTTGCCTTTCCTGCCAAACATCACACAATTTCAAAGTGTAACAAGTCACAGTACATCAGATGACAAGTTTGGTTTTAACATGAATGTGAAATTAGTATCTCCCCGTCTAGATTAACATAAAATCCAATCACATAATGTCATATTTGGATGGCAGCAGGCAAAAATATACAACTGTCAAATAAAGACTCTTCCAAGAGAGATAGAGTCCATCTGTATAATAATATTAACCTCGAGAAATGAATCTATGCAACCACAAAATTGATACAAAAGGTTACAAATAAATAAACTATGAGCATCTAGTTATACTTACTTTTCGAAGCTTCTCCTCTGCTTTTTCTTTCTTTATCTGTTCAAGCTCTGCCAAAAGAGCTTCTGTATCATCTTCATCGTCGTCATCGTCGTCGTCGTCACTAAACTCAGGGAAAATAGGTTAACAACTCATAAGTTCCTGAACTCACAGTATTATAAAGTTCAATAGCATATTCTATAAGACGAGAAGAAACGACATCAAGAAACCAATGGTAATATTTACTTGGTACATGACAACATGACATATCCTAACAATATGGTCATTTATAAGAAAGATGTTTATCCAAAAGAAGTGCACTTTCTGGGAATTTAATCCTTAAGTTGTCAATGGCAAATAATACACTATGGTTCAATTATCATGTCTATACAAATACAGGATGAGTTACAGACCTCTCATCAGCACTTTTGATATCCACATCCGCATCATCAGCATCAGCACTCCGTGGAACAATACGATCTTCAATCTCTCGTTTACCCCCTGCAACAACAACATTGGCAATTAATGGAGAAATTTTATTTTAAAATGGAGAAATTACATGAGCGACTTGTTAGGGAACCTAGACTGTTCCCAAAAACAAACAGCAAGTTACCTTCCAAAAGGAGTTGACTACTTCTCCTACGATCTCTGTCATCTGCAACTAAAACAACAGAATATCAGGTATAAAGCAGTCACTTTACAACATATTAACATATCTATGAGGCACGCATGTTTCTCTCTATCTCTCTCTCTCTCTCTGTGTGTGTCGTGGGG
>MU751683.1:27872-50470 GCA_026770625.1 Nicotiana glauca
ACCCACCCACCCCAAAAAAAAAAAGAAAATCTCTTTTTTCGCCCTTGAACACCTAATAAAAACTATAACCTAAGAATAATTTTAAATCATAGTCAGCAATCGACCTGGACATTTTTCTCAAAGAATTTAGACACGTGAAATCCAACCACTTCAATAATGGCGAAGGCAAATACGATTTGCTAATTGCAAGGACATGAATAGGCAGAAGCGACTTCCCCTTTATGAGCTCGAAATGCCAGTTCCAATATATATGAAGATTAATACATCAAGCAAACGACCCAAGCTTGAACTTTTCCATTTTCATTTTTTAGTGCTATGAAGCTCAACTAAACAAGGAATTTGGTTAACTCCACAGTCCACACACAGTAACTGGAGCTTGACTTGTGGATCCGCCGGACTAAAGTCACTTGAGCTGGAACAAAATTTTAGAACTCATTAAGATATCAAATCAAGCTTAAGCAAGCTGCCCCTTGATCACGTCACTACACCCCCTACATATATACAGTCCAGTAACTGATGATGTTTGAGCCAAATTTTTTATAGAAAGAAGTTACAATGAATATATCAATTAGGTAGGAGTTCTCCGTATCAATCTTCAGTTAGCCGGTCTATTCCAGGCCGTCTCTGATGTCACAGCATTTCCATAATAGACCTGCTTTGTGGAGTCGTCCCAATAAGCCTGGAGAAGAGAGCACCATTAAATAAGACAGAAATGGCAGAAAAAGTGCAACGCCACATGAGATGCAGCGCCATCCACTCCCCCTTCAACTGATTTCAATAGGTTATAGCATGTAGCGTAGGGGGCTAACTAAGTTATAGCCTATAAAAGATTGGACTCACTGGGGAACAACAATCATCAGCATACAAGCTTAAATTGAAAGACTAGTAAGAAAGTAGGATTTGAAACCAGTTAACCCCTAATTGACTCGAATTTCAGGAGGCATAAATAAGATAATAAATTGATCTACTCTATGATAATGTTTTTGATCTAACATATACTGAAATTAATATCGACCTTTTACCACCTCTCTGGCTATATTCATTTTGCCACCCTAATGGCTTTTGTAACCTTTTGAATGACCTTCTCATGTTTTTAACACTAGTAGCTATTAGTCCTTGATGATTGGAATATACTGTCTTCTGCTAGATTACCAGCTTTTTCAACATGGCCGCCACGGGGCTATAATAGTAGTGTTGACCTTGCTCAATATCTCTGTATCATTCCAACTTTTATTGGATGTCCCCCAAGGGACTTGACCTTGCTCAATAGAAATGATGATTGATTCTCCTAAGAACAAGCAAAATCAAAATGATAACTCCAATTTTTTTGATTGGTACTGATAGCTCCAATCTGTGTCAAGGAAAATAGTTAAAGGTATTCAATGCCAACATTTTGAAGTGATTTAATTAGTGTGCTCCACCAAATGTGGCATGTTTGGAGTATAGTTGAATTCTATCAGCAATCTACCCTGATTTCTGCCCTTGCCAAGCTAATGGCTAATTGGACATTAGGGAGAAACAGAGAAACAAGGAAAATTGATCGACAGACAAGCAAACAAGTTAAAGCTGCAAACACATGTTAAATTTTCTATTAATTTTGAGTTTCCAACTTAAAAGGTTGTTTTTGATACCACTAAAAGGTTGGTTTTGAATTTTGATACCATAAGGAGCTGATTCATGAATTAGAGACCTCAACAAAGACAACATCAGTTCTTTTTTTAATGATTAGATACACAATGCTTCCAGACATACTCACAAATAGAAATTAGGATGATATTCATTTTCGTAGCTCAAAATTAGTCTCAACTTCTTATAGAAAGAAGAGAATGAAAGCACTTGGATCGTGTATCATAACAACAAAAAACCCAGTGTAAACCCACAAGTGGGGTTTGGGGAAAGGTAATGTGTACACAAACCTAATCCCTACCTTGTGAAGGTAGAGAGGCTGCTTCCCATAGACCCTCGGCTCAAGGTTCGTGTATCATACACACACAAATAAAATTTCATCTTCCATGCAAGGGTAGAAAACACCTGAGCCGAGAAGTATACCTGCCATCCAGATGGAAGACCTCTAGAAAGAACATCCAGATCAGGCTGCTCATTTTCTTCAGATGGTTGCTTTTCAGCCTCCCTCATCTTTTCAGCTCTTTTTCGTTTCACACGCTCTCGCCTGCAACATCAATATAGTCAAGACAAAATGTAGAAAAACTATAATTTACTGTGTTTATTGATTATGACACCGCACAACTGTATGAGTTATCGTCACTTCCTTAAGAGTGCATCCATATGATTCAAGCAATACATACATGCTGAAATAGTGCACATATCAAGCAAAAGAGTAAAACAAAGAACACCTAACTCCCCTAAGATCGGAAAGGGCTGGGAGAGGAGGGAGGATCTTAAGACAAGTCCACTATTCCAACAAAGGATAACACATAATCAGACATAATATACAGATATAGTACAGTGAAAAGTAAATGATCAGAAGTGCTACCAATCACCGCCAAGTGGTTGAAAATTTGCATTTTCTTTGGCCTCCCCACTTGCAATCTGCTTAGCACGCCATTCCTAAAATCAAAATAAAGTGAGATACACTAGATGCTATTGTCTATCAACATCAAACTGCACACAGCATCATCAGACCTCTATTTCTCGCTGTCGTTTCTTCTCCAACTTCTCCAGAACACTTCTGGGTTCTTCCTCCTCCTCTGCATGCAGCTCCTCTTTGGCAGCTTTCCACTAATGAAAATTATGAAATGACTAAGCATTACCAAAATAATTTAAAAGAAACTACATTGCCAAAACGTTATAAACAATCTTCAAAGACCTGATGGGAGCACCAAAGAGAAGGTAGTTACCTTGTCAACCAAGCTCGAGACTTTCTTATTAGACCTTAATGTGGAAACCACACCAGTAGTGCGCTTTTTATTACGCGGAACTGACGAGAAAAAGAAAGCAAAATAAGAATATTCAGCTTCATATACTTTGGAAAAAGCTCCACGAGGAAGAGTTTCACATGTTACTGCAGCAGAAAATGCCTCCGGATACTAATCACATATTATAATGCAAAACTGCAACTTTAAAGCAAGCAAAGAAAGTTTAGATTGCCCAACTTACCTTTCGATTGAACCTTTGAGGGGGCAGTGGAAGCAGTAGCAACAGAGCCAGTGACCATAGATGTTGAAGACACAACACCACCATCCATCGGTGATACACTTCTTGTAGCTTGCAAAGAGGATTGCACAGCAGGAACATCAAAAGATGTCTTCTCAGACTCCAAATTAACAGGTACATCGGCCTCAGTTTTTGCTAACAAATCAGATCGTGACCCCCCCTGGACATCTAAGGATCGAACTGCATCAGGTGCAACATTTTTATGAACTGGTATAGCTGGAAGACCAGAAGACTCTGTACCACTGACTACGGAAACAGGCTGCAGTGCTCCATCCTGATAGCCATAGTATGCACTGGGGTCAACATGGTTGATTGCCACAGGAGCAGCACTATACGTATCCGGGATTTGATAATATAATGGTTGATGACTAACAGCTAACTGACCGTCCGAAGTTGCATATAAATTGCTGGCAACTTCAGAATTAGTTTGCCCGTAGTATTCAAATGTCGAACCTGGATAAGCTAAGTTATAAGAAAAAGGTTGAACCGATTCCATATCTGAAGGAAGAGCATGTGTGTGATCTAAAGGTTCAACGGGTGGTGGTGGTGGAAAAGGTTCACTATCAGGAGGAGGTGGAGGAATCCAGTCTTCATCAGGTGGAGGAGGAACATTAGGTGTTTCTTCCGGGACGGAGGACTCCAATTTTGTCTGTAGCGCAGAAAGACTTGGTACGTCTAGTGGGGTATGATTTGGGGCATGCAGTGCATCCCCCACAGTTAAGCTGCTCGAAGGTTCTGCGTCTTCAACTTCCATATCCACATCCATGTCTACTTCTTCAGCCGGATGAAGCACTGTTTGAGGAGTTAACTCTTCATGTACAGTGACTCCAGTGCCTCCAGCTTTCTCACTTGCATCACTGAAAGAAAATGTGTAAGGCAAGTTAGATGAGAAGTAGCACCACCATACAACAACTACCCCAGAAGTAGCACCACTATAGAAACAGAAAATTTATCATGTTCTTTGTAGTCAAAATAATCAAGGCAAATCCAGCATACCCAGTGGTAGGATGACTTGGCTTCTCTCCAGTTGCATCGTGTACATGATCACTGTCTCTGTGAGATTCATGACCAGCCCCAACATCACTGTGTTGTCCGGACAGGAATTGCCCACGAATTTGATTTATTTCTGAATCTAGCAGTTTTATCTTCCTCTCAGAGTGCACCCAGAAGGGAAGTAATGACAACCCATTACAGGCTAAGGACCTAATATCAGCAAGCCTAATCTCAAGTTCCAATGCATATTTTGAAATTTGATCGTGCAAATAATTGGACCTGTTGAACAAGAAATAATCAGTAAAAACAAACAGGGGAAGGAAAAGAAGAAAGTGAGAGGAGGAAAGATCCTTGTAAAAACTTTTCAGACATACAACAAGGAAAACTGAAGAGATGTTGGAATAAAGCTCCGAGGAGAAGCACATAGGAATCTCAATGGCATACCCTTTCATGGTCTTCAATTGCTCTAGCAAGCGTTCACAATGTTTTACCAGGTCAGAGGAAAAGTCTGCCTCAGTTTCATCTTCTGGAACATAATCTGCATCCCTATGCATTGTAGAATCTTCACCTGAGGCATTCAAATGATCGGCAAGAGTTTGATCTGATTGCCCTGAAGAAAGAGATCCACCAGGAGATGATGGTTCATTGTGTTGTGAATCAATTTGTTCAGTGTCATTTATTGTGCCATTTTGGTCCTCACCATTGTCTACTTTCTTATCATGTAAGGTATCATCTATTGGCTGCCTGTATTCATTGATGTTGCTATAGCTGACGCCAGTCTGACTAATGTCTAATGCAGAGGATTCTAAGTTCCCTGAGGTGGCACTGCCCGTGCATTCAGTATCAGCAGTAATTTTCTTTTCGAACCTCGGTTCAGCAGCATGATCCAATATCTTGGGCACTTCCCATGAAGTCTCTCCTGTTACTACGTTCCAATAATAATACTGATTACTCTCTTCGTGCAACACCATCTTCCACCCTGAACTTGCATCCCCAAGAACTTGTGCATCCAAAGTTGCAGGAGCAGTAATTTGCTCCGTTGCACTCAATTGAGTGTGCAAATCAACTGAATCAGAAGCATTGTTTTCCATAGTACTATCTTCTGCAGGTCTATCTGAAGGACTTGGTACATCAGAGCCATTGTCAATAGCTTGCTCTTCAACTTCCATAACTGTAGAATCAATTTCCCCATTAACATTATTTTCCTCTTCACCAGCTTGTTTTTCCTGAGCAGAATGGCCCACAAAAACAGAGTTATTAGATCAACTCCATGAAAGCAACTCCATTCATCTAGGAATGAAAAGCTGAATAGAGATCGGAATGCATTGTAGAGGCAATGTTAGGTTAACAGAGTAGAAATCTCATATAATAATCTAAAAGAACAAAATCATTAAAATAACAAAAACAAAAAACTCAGAGGAAACATCTCAAAAAAGCAGCAGAGTTTACGTCTCAATAGAGTGCTAGTAATTGGAAGGGAAGGTAATCACTAATGTATTGGAAATGATATTTGCGGAGTAGTAAGAGGAGCTGAGATCTGATAGGAGAATAACTACTTGAAGCACAGCCTAAATAAGTGGGAGTCAAAAATAGGAAGTTCGTAAAGAGTACAACTACTACTACTACACCGCGGTCCCAAAAAGGTTGTGGTCGGCTATATGAATCCTCACTTACCATGTTCCTCCATTTAAATTCATCTTAGGCCAGTGTTATCTAAAATAAAATAAAAATAAAAGGTATTAGAAGTTCTTTATATTTTCTATTGATGTATAAATAATTTAAAGGCTAAGCAGCTCCTAGAAAAGCATAGGACGAAAGGCAAAAATGATAACACGCAAATACATATTCTCTGCTAATAGGTACTCCCTGTACAAATCTTTTTCTTCCAATGTGGCATATATTTTGTTAAGTCTGTATGGATCCCAAGAAACTGTAGCATGTAGGTCCTTCGAGACAACTTACTTCCAACTTCCAAGAGATTTTAGACCTACCTTGTCCCCTTTTTAACACCAGCACACACCATGGTTTCACATCTACATATGGGTGCATCTGGCGGTCATTGTAGGTCGATGACCTTCAAAGTTTGTAAACAATACACAAGCAGAATTTGTATTTCTTTAATTTTAAGGTTACAATTCACCTTCCCGGCACTGTCAAATCAGAATGCAAGCAAAAGAATCCTCTTTGCCAAAACGATTGGCTCATCGACCTACAAAATGTGTGACCAACAGCAAGTGAATACATTACCTACACCTTACCTGGTCTTCGTGATCAAGAGAAGAATCTTCTGAAGCAGCACGTTTAAGTCCTTCACTAGATTCCTCATCCACCTCATCATCACTATATTGCCCAAGCAGCATAAGTGGATTCTCCGGTTGTTTACCTGATGGCCAAAGAGGATATGTAAGAGAAGTTCAAGCCAAGTGAGTCGAACGCCTAATATATATTATGATAACGCCAGTATACACTTTAGAAAACAAATATAACAATATTAGAAGAAGACGACTGGTGAATTTAAGATATATGCAGTTCACCACCACCTGTAGCACATCACCAACTGTCAGAAAGCCATAAAACAAATAAAGACAGAAACATACGAACCGAGGAGAGGAAATACTCTTCTTGTAATTGGAACGCCTTTGATGCCGCCAAAAAGGGCATGATAGATAAGACGTAATTCAATAATTGACTGTGGCAGGGGCTGACGGTAACCGATGACCAATTGAAAGTTCCCAATACCACAGCGGGCTACAATTCTGAAAACATAATCTTTTGTGGTACAAACAAGATGTCTTGTACAAAGTAAATCAATAAATTCCACCAACATTATCGGTCACATCATGCCTTCTCTACAAAGATGAGTCCTTTTTGAAGAAAACTGACGGAACCCACCTGAAGACGATGGTGAATTAGGTAGCTCAGCATGAATCTTGGATTCTTCTTCCCCTCCAACTCCATCTTGGACAGAGAAGCCACCCAAATCTCCTAAATATTATATCAAATAGCTCAAATATCAACATCCATTGTTACGAAAAGTATTAAATAAAAAAGGGAAGCACAAAGTGATCATAAGGTAGTAACTCAAGTGGATGCAGGTATCCAGCAGTTGGACAGGACTTATATGCGATTTTTTATTTATGAAGAGGAGCATATGTGTTTTTCCTTCCAAATTTATGGTTCTAGTTGATTCAACACTTCCAAATTTGTTCCACCAATATACCCGGAAAGGTCAAAGGATGGACAAAAGTTTTACCAGATCCGTAAAAACAAAACTTGCAGCATAAATTGAAAAGGCTCAAAGCTTAAAGCTCATGTTCTTAACATTATTCTCTTTACTAGACAAAATAAAATCAACCAACCAACCAACTATGCATCAATCTAAATGGCTAAGCAACTGTATTAATTATGTACACAAAATCTTCTTTAACCTTTAATCATTCATCAAAATTTCTCTATTTTTCACTGGCTCTCAACTTATGCAACTGTTCTTAATTTGGATTTAGAACCGACTATGCTTCCTATAGCTCACCAAGTTTATAATTCAAAATAAAATCAATCAATCAATCAAAAGGGTGGAACCAATATTTGAAGCTTATGGATTTGGGATTCTAGTCCTTGGCTTCTAAATTAATAATTTATACATAGTCAACGGAATTATTTAAGACAAACATATAATTTGGACCAAAGCTATTAGGGCGAACAAGCTCTAGCTCCGCCGCTATATATAGGTCCAATATTATGTTTTATACATATATTAAATCTCGAACACAACTAGTGAGATTTATGGCTATTAAACAGAAAATATATTGACCTTGAAAACCTAGCAAAGCATAAAATTCAGAAATTGAAATTACCAGATGGTTCCGCGAAAAGATCGAGCTTAACTCGACGACCGGCGGCACTCTTAGCTGCAAGCTTACGCTCTTTTCTCCTCCCCATTGATTTGATATGCTATTGAAACAGATTCCGAATTTGAAATTGGCGGATTTGAAGATGAAATTTGATATGTAATTTTCACTAAAGTAAAACCCTATGGCGCTCAATATATTCAGCTGAAGAACAGATTGTAAATTGGGTATTTCAATAACTGGATTTGAATAAGGATAGGAGAGTAAAAGAGAGTTTGTGGTTATGGGCCAAAAGCCCAATCCTTCCTCGTGGGTTGGATTGTGGGCCTTATGGAATTGGGCCTGAATTATTCGTGCTACATTTATAGCCTGTTTGGCCAAGCTTCTAAAATCTGCTTATTTTGATAAATATTTTTCTTAAAAGTACTTTTGGTGAGAAGCAGTTTGTGTTTGACTAATTAATTTGAAAAGCACTTTTAAGCAGTAATTAGCGTTTGGCCAAGCTTTTGAAAACTGCTTCTAAGTGTATTTTTCTCAAAAGTGCTTCTCAGAAAAATGCTTTTGCAAAGAAGCTATTTTTTTCTGCTTCTGCTTCTGCTTCTGCTTCTACTCACAAGCACTTTTTTCCTTCTAAAAGCTTGGCCAAACACCTCAATTTTTGTCCAAAAATACTTTTGGCCAAAGAAATACTTTTGGTCCAAAAAAAAAGCTTGGCCAAACAAGCTATTAATCATGTAAACCTTTGAGGGAATAACACAAATATGATACATATGTCCCACTATTGATTTTCCGGCCCGGTAACATAATTTGAGGGGGCAAATCGCGCCAGAGTTTTAAAGCAAGCTCTTGGCGATTGCCATAATTTAATATTCGTTATGGGTAGGATTTTTCTTTAACATCAAGTTATGATGATCGCCACGATTTTGGCATAAATCCTGACGAATCATCAGGAATTTTCAGCATTATGGCTGAAAAATCAAGTGATCATTAGAACTCCTTATGCTTCAAATTTTGACTATCATCAGGAGCATACTTTAAAATTCTGGCATGATGTTATTTCCCCAAAATATTTTTTAAAGGGGTCAAAATATATGTGCAGTTTAAAATGGTTCATCCAGTTTTATTTAATCAAACTTTTTCTCCTCGAGTTAGCCAGTTACCAATTGCAATTTTTAGTGCTAGAAAGTATCTCCTACATGTCCCTAAAACTACAAAGGGATGTAATGGATGGGTGATAACTCACCCCTCTTAATCAGAAAATACATGTTCGAACCCTAACAAAGTAAAACACCTAGTAGGGACTAGGGAGTACTTCCGGTTTAACAAGTTCTACATGACACAAATCCTATTGAAGGCTTATGAATTTTTTCCCCAAAAGATCGCGTTTACCTCATCTCGCTTTAATCTTCTCATAAACCTGAATCGCATTCAAGACTATACTTGCTTCCTTCCTCTTATAAAGTAATCTATTATTCTAAATTGGTTTTATTATTTTATACACTCATGATCTGACTGCATATGGTAAAATATATTCATATTAAGAGACAGATGGAGCCAATGACAGAAGGCAATCAGGTCCGAAGGCAACGACCTCGTTGGTTCCCGAAAGGAATGGTGTTCATGAAGGCGGAATAAATATCTGTCACCCGGTAATATTTAATAGAGAATATTCTATGGCATTAAATACATAGTCCATTAAAAAGAATATGGCATTCACTGCCTACCGTTACACATTCTTCAATGGCCCTCATAGTTGTCATTTAAGAGGGGCTTGACCCAAGGACCTTGTTCCCTAGGTGCACTTATAAATAGAGACTCAACAACCATTGTAGAGGACACGAATTTTCTGATAAACTTATGGAATGCACTTGATCAAGCCCAACTCTAATCCTAAAAAGGATAAGCGGTTGCTGCAAATATAATCTGGTCTAAAACTCCGGAGTCGAAGCCCACAGAGAACTAAGGCTTAGCTATATCTGTTTAATATCACTAAGAAGACAAGCTCGAACAATTCCTAAGTTATAATATTAAGATTTTTATATCTAACTAATTAACTAGTAAATTAAAGAAGTAAATTAAAAATTAGGGATACTAAAGGTAGGAGAAAAGATTAGGAGGTCTGGAGTTATGATTTGCCCTATTGTCGGAATCCTTTCCGCTACGTCTTCTGTAATTTTGCTTAAGTATTCTCTACCGATCATGAGTACTCTGAGTGTCATAGCTCTCTCTCGATCAACTACTGCGATTTACTAGATGTATTCTCTCAAACTACACTAGCTAGCACTAATTTACCGCTTACTATGATTGCATCAAGGTTTTGCTATCTCTAATCCCGCGTTTAAACCCTCCGTATTGATCTCTCACATACGTTAGGGGTGATGTTATTCAATAACTACCTAAATATGTACTCTTTCTCGAGCAGTACACACTAAATAGGCATGATCAATTGATGGCCAATCAATCAACAACAACAAACACGTAGTTGAACAAGTAGATAAATTCAAAGGCTAAATTACATTAAAATATATCAAGAATTCATCCTACAAAATATTCTATTAAAACTCTAGATAACAATTTAGCTATTCATAATAGTATGCAAAAATACAATACTAGAATTCATCACCAATAATGGAAATAGGAAGAAGGAAGCGAGAAACTTGTAGGAGAATTTCCGCCTTACTCCTAGTGTGTTCTTGCCTCCTTAGGTCGAATCCCCGGTCTCCTTAGCCTCCTCAGGTCTAAATTATGTCCAAAGTCCAAAAAATAACATTTTTCTATGTATATATACCAAGTAAGGTCGGGTCCAAACAATTATACCTTCTCATATGCGAAAAAGGACAGTTTTTTCGGACAGAACATTCGCAGCCGTAGATTCAATCGCGGATTTTACCCAGTTTCTGCCTCACATCCGCGGCCAGTGTGAGGCCGCACTTATCGTACATTTTTTTACCCTATTCTGTTTGGAATTGAAAAAACCGTAAAACGTGAAAGTTGTATCCCTTTGAATTAGCTTTCCGACCATATATTTTGGAGCTTAAATGTAGTTCTGAATGAAAAGTTACCTGCATTTTACTAGAGAATGCATAATATGCCTACTCGATTCTTCGTTCATTCTTAACTATCATCCGCTGATCCCAAACACGATGTCGGCTTAATTCCTTGGGCTTTTACTCAGAATTCAAAGCTCCAAATCACTTGAATTCATTCCATAACACCTATATAGCTCGGAATCACTCATATAAGGCATAAAACACACAATTAGTGCCAAACACTAACGATTAAAGCGCAAAGTCAACTGAAGTGCAGTGAATTGGAATGTAATAATCAACTAAAATACATAATTATAGCCTGTCATCAACATTGTTAAAAGCTTAATAATATTTTATCTCCTTGCTTATTAATATTGCTGCTTCTGCCTCTAGAAGCTCTACTCCCGGAAACAGGATTTCGGTTGTCTTATCTTGATTTCAACGCTCAGTCTTACATTATTGTTTAATTTATTTATCTTTCTAGGGTCATATTGTATATAAACCACGTATACATTCAACTGTACCATTTTACGAGTAAACTATTTGGCGCCCACCATGGGGCTTAGACAGTTGTGTAATTGAGTCGATCCTTAAATTTGTTACTAACATATTTGATTATTTGTTCTCACCAAAAATCATAGAAAATGGCAGACAACAATGTCAACATTGCTCACAACATTGAGGCTTGATCTCGTCCAATTTACACCTCAAGTCAAGGATATAAAATGGTCGATTGCAATAGTAGTACCCAACAAGAGTCGGGGTCGATTTCCTCAGGGAGTTATATGTGGGAGTTAGTAGTATATATTCGGGATAAGTGAATGAAATGTCTAGGTTGCACTTCTACAAACAGGGTTTTTCTTTTACTTCTAAAATTAAGCTAATAATTTCAAATCTACATATTTAAAGCTAGAGAAGGTTGTTTTGAGTGTTTTCCAGAGATATAAAAAAGGCTTAGGGTTGTGATCGTAACCTAGGTATCTGCCTAATGGGATAAAGACTTTTACGCTCATTTTATTGACTATTATAGCTCACAACATTATGTTTCCCACTCAATACCTCTCGATTAGAGAGTGGTTTTTCCCAATTTGGCTTTCTCAAGACCAAATGGGTATCTACCAAAGCGGTTGATAAGAGCTCAAGTTGGATTGTCACTATCTCTAGGTTGAACCCTTTAATTGGATTAATCAATTTCTCAATTGACTCAATTCCTTGTTATCTAAGTTAACCTAGACTAGGTCCCTCTTTCTCAAGAAGAGACTAAGTCAAATAGGTATGAACTAATGTTTACAACCACTAATTCCACAAATAACGCATAAACCAAGCTAAATAACACACACCCATTCATAAACAAGCATAAACTTAATCACTCACGAGGTATACACTCTAGGGTTGAGTCACAACCGTAGTAAAAATCTAGCTACTCATGCTTGAAACTGAAAAAATAAAAGAAGAAATGTGAATTAACTCAAATTGCAAAATCAAAATGATAAAAGCTATGTTAAAATATCCCAAAAAGGAAAAACAATAAAATAAGTAAATAGAAACGGCTACTGTAGTTGCTGATGTCAAAAGTTTCCCTAAAATTGTGAAACTCGCATACTTAAGCAGAGCTAGAAATTTCGGACAAAAAATGCCCCTCAGGAGGTTCTACGGTCGCACAATTCCATGTGTCGTCCGCAGAATTCTTCAGCTTGTTAGGATTGGAAGTCTGCGGCCGCATAATTCTGATTTGCGGTTGCAAACCACGGTTTTATGGTCTGCACTTTTACATGGGCGGTCACACTTTACTCTTATGCGGTTTGCATTTTTACATCTGCAACCGCATAGCTCTTTTTTCGCGGCTGCACAATTCTTGTGCGATCCGCACTTTTGATGGACTTGGAATACACATTATCTTAACTTTGCTCCTGGCCTAGCTTTTGCGGCCACACGTTTCATGTGCGGACCGCACTTTGTACCAAACTCTGCTGAATATTTCCTTCATAATCTACGGCCGCGGATGATAGTCTGCGGTCCGCACTTCTGAGATTTTGTGCCTTTTATGTTCCTGAGTTCAGATTACTCCTTTTTGAGTTGGATTTCATCTCGGGAGTTCATATTCTAATATTCTTGCAATTAAGCATATTTCATCAGTTTTCGGGAATTAAACGTTTTTGGACTAAAATAGAGCTAAAAGGCACTAATAAGTAATCAAAATCCCCATTTATTATGGCACAAGGAAATCAGCCTCAACACGAAGATTCAATCAGTGATACCTGCAATGAGGAGGATGAGGTCACGCCAGTCCATGGCGGGCAATATCTACGTCACGTTCGAGAGGCAACTCCTAATGATGCTGAAGAAGAGCACGTCGCTGAAACAGTAAGGATCCTAAGGGAGCAACAAAAGCTATTATGGGTCATCTCTCACGAAAAGATCAGTTCATGACGGAGTTGAGGCAGGCGTTGTCATGTGCTTCCAACTATGAAAATGGAGGAGGTCCAGTTCCTCCCAGTCCTTTCGCAAATCAAATAACGTCAAGGGTCAACAACAACACCCTGAGGGGCAAAGTCCGCTTTGACAGGGCCGGGGGAAAGATAGCGGATCCGGTAGCAATAATGAAAATGATCCCTTTCAAATCAAACTCATGTGGCTTATAAGGAAAATAAACACCAGAATGGATCAAATTCCGGGTGCACCACCAGTATTGAAAGGACCGAACTCAAAGAAGCACACCCAATTGCTGTTTAAACCAAACGCGACACCAGAATTAATCCCGAAGCAGTTCAAAATGCTATACGTGCTAAAGTATGATGGGACTTCGGATCCTCAGGAACACATCACCACCTATACAATGATGGTGAAGGGAAACGATTTAGCTCCGCACGATATTGAGTCAGTCTTACTGAAAAAATTCGGGGAGACCCTCATAAATGAGACCCTGACATGGTATTCACTCTTACCCAAGCACTCAATAAATTCCTTCAAGATGCTCGCAGATTCTTTTATCAAGGACTATGGCAGGGCCAGAAAGGTACAGGCCCAAAAATCTGACATATTTAGGATTGCATAGGGAGAGTCTGAGTTGTTGCCGGAGTTTGTGAATAGATAACAAAAAGAAATAATGATGCTCCTGGCCGTACTAGATAAATGGGCAGATGAAGCATTTACTAAAGGTCTGAATATGAGAAGTTACTATGCTTCTCGAAAATTGAAAGAAAATCTGCTCGATTTCCAGGCAACAACATGGGAGGATGTTCACAATAGGTACGAATCAAAGATAAGAATTGAGGATAATCAGCTTGGTTTTCGGGCATTAACAAGTGTCAAGACCAGGAGAAATCAAAGGAGGATTTCGACACAGATCGACGGTCTTTAAGGGGTTGATTTTTGCCCTATGAATGAGCTGAAGGATGTGGCAGAGGTTTCTGGTCGGTGGATAGATTCTCTACCAATAAGAGAGTTGATCATGGTCGGAATAACAGGTTATTACAAGACAAAGATATATCAGGTTCCCGAGATTCCTCCTACCCCAAGCTTTCTGAATATAACTTCAACGTCAACGTAGTGAAGATGGTGTCAGCTATAAGGAACATTAAGGAAGCACGGTTCCCAAAACCAATGAGATCCAATCCAGTCAGAGAGATCCTAATTTGTGGTATGAATACCGTGGGACTAATGGTCACCGGGGTGGGGACTGCCGGCATTCGCGGTAGGAGGTGGAGACATTGCTGAAAAATGGACATCTCAGAGAATTCTTAAGTGATCTGGCTAAAAAAAATGCCGCAATCATGATAACGCGAAACCTTTGAAAGCAGGAGAAGATCCTCCATGTTTGACGATCAACATGATTTTTAGGGGAAAACAAGATTAATGGTGTGACTTTGTTTGCGGCAAAGAAGACGAAGGTATCAGTAACCCACAGTAAGAGACTCCGGGAAGTCGTTGAGGACGACATTACTTTCACTAAGGAAGAAGCAAATGGACTATTCCTATCGCACAATGATGCCTTGGTAATTTCTTTAAATGTCTTAGATTATAAAATTAAACATGTTTTGGTGGACCCAGGAAGCTCGGTCAATATTATCTAGGAGCAAGCCAAGATGACCGGAAGTATCATTCCAGCCACAAAACTCCTCGTCGGGTTCAATCTAGCAAGTGTAAAAACTTGATGAAAGATATTGCTGCCCACGAATGTCGAGGGGATGATGAAAATGACCCTTTTCGAGGTAGTATACGGTGATATAAGCTACAATATTATCCTGGGGCGACCATGGTTGCACAAGATAAAAGTCGTGCTGACGTATCATCAATTACTGAAATTCTTAACTCCCGAGGGGATTAAACAAATAAGAGGAGACCAACCAGAAGCAAGTGAGATGAATGCCATCTCAGTTTCCAGTAGCAAAAGAAAGGAACATGCAACATAGCAATTACAGGAACCAGTGCATGCTCATGAGCCGAGCGAAGTCAACCAGGGGGAGGAGTCGTCGAAATCCTATCAGGTACCAAGATATTTCTAGGTACTAGAAGAAATGGACGCAACAAAATCCACAGCGGAAGAACTTGAGCAAGTCGCATTGTTCAAAAAGTTCTTGGAGAGTAAGTTCCACTTGGGGACATGACTAAACCTCGAGCTCAGGTTTGGATTTATCAAATTTCTTAAACTTAATGTTGACTATTTTGCATGGTCGCATGCGAATATGACATGTATCTCGCCAGAAGTGGACGTGCAGAAACTCAGCCTAGATCCTAACATCCATCCAGTAAGGAAGAAAAATGTCCTATCGCCGAGGTCAGAAACAAATTTGTTAAAGAAGAGGTAACTCGTTTACTTGATATCGGTTCAATCTACAAGGTAAAGTATCCTGATTGGCTAGCTAACGTAGCAGTAGTTCCAAAGAAGAATAATTAATTTCGCTTGATCATATTAAATACTTACAAGAAACCTTTGACTTCCTACAAAAGCACAACATAAAGCTTAATCCGAAGAAGTGTGTATTCAGAGTCAGCTTTGGTAAGTTCTTGGGGTTCCTGGTGTCGCAGAGGGGGATCGAAGTCAACCTCGATAAAATTAAAGCCATAGAAGACATAGCAGACCAACTATCAAGCGTAAAAAAGGTTGAAAGGTTGACAGGAAGACTGGCTGCGTCAAGCAAATTCATTTTTCGATTTTCGAAAAAATGCCATCATTTCTTTTCGCTCCTAAAAAAAGAAGAACAACTTTGAATGGACTCCGGAATGTCAGCAGGCTTTGAAGGATTTGAAAAGGTATTTGTCGAGTCCTCCATTATTGTCAAAACCAGAGGAAGGCGAGAAATTGCTTATCTACTTAGCGGTCTCGGAGGTAGCGAAGTGCCGTTTTAGTCTATGAGGATGAAGGTATGCAATCTCCTATCTATTATGTTAGTAAAATCTTACCAGGAGCAGAAACTCGCTACCCACATTTGGAAAAATTAGCGTTAGCTCTCGTAGTTGCCGCTCGAAAGCTTAGGCCTTATTTCCAATGTCATCCGATAGCCGTGGCGACCACTATTCCCTTGCGGAATATTCTTCAAAAACCTGAACTTTCAAGTAGGCTGGCTAAGTGGGCTGTCAAAATGAGTGAATTCGACATAGAGTATAAATCTAGGACTGCAATTAAGTCACAAGTTTTGGCCAACTTTGTGGCCGATTTTAGTCCTAGCTATAACCTTTGACTACCAAAGAAGTAGTAATGGTGTCAGAATCGACATCAGGAGTTTGGAATTTTTTTCACAGACGAAGCTTCCAATGTGAAAGGGTTCGGGCTTGGCATAATTCTAATCACGCCCTCGGGAGAAACCCTAAAGCAGTCCATAAGAACCATTCCTCTGACTAACATTGAATCAGAGTACGAAGCTGTAATTGCAGGACTCGAGCTAGCCCAGGGATTGGACTTCGAGGTCGTAGAAATCAAATACGACTCCCAATTAGTAGTAAACCAAGTCTACGGAATCTTTGAAGGCAAAGAGGAACGTATGCAGCAGTATGTAATGAAAGTCCAAGCTCTGCTCACATGATTCAAGGAATGGTCGATTACCCATGTCTCAAGATAAGAAAACGTGGAGGTAGATGCATTAGCCAATTTGCTATCATCCACGAAAATGAATGGATCAGACTCTGGTATGGTCGTGCAACTTATGCATTCGGTATTGGATGCAGACATCTATTATGAAGTAAACGCGATCAAATTGGTCTAAAACTAGAGAAACGAGATCGTAGACTCTCTCGAGCACGGAAAATTACTTGAAGATCCTAAAGCATCTCGGGTACTGCGCACTAAAGCAACTCGATATAGCTCCAAATGAGGTCAACTATATAAAAGATCTTTCCAAGGCCTGTTGGAGCGATGTTTAGGAGCTTTCAAAGCTAACCATGTCATGCGAGAAGTCCATGAAGGGATCTGCAAAAATCATTCAGGTGGAGATTCCTTAGTGCTAAAATTATAGAGCATGATATTATTAGCCCCGGATGGAACAAGACGCCAAGGCTTATGTACAAAAATGTGATAAGTGTCAATGCCACACACCGTTGGTACATCAACCAGCAGAGATACTGCATTCGGTTTTGTTGCCCTGGCTATTCATGAAGTAGGGAATGGATATAGTCGGTCTGTTGCCGCCAACCCCCGATAAGGTAATATTACTTTTGATTTTAACTAACTATTTTTCTAAGTGGTTTAAATCAGGTCAATGCCAGAAAATCGGCGAGCGCGAAGTGGTAAATTTCTTGTGGGAGAATATAATTTGCAAATTTGGGATACTAAAAGAGATAGCATGCGACAATGGGCCACAATTTGTAGGCGCAAAGGCCATAAAATTCTTTGAAGACCTTAAAATCAAAAGGATCACATCATCACCCAAGTGCGAACGGTCAAGCATAATCGACAAACAAGGTGATTATCCAAAATCTCAAAAAGAGATTGGAAGCAACTAAAGGCAAATGCCCCGAAGAACTACCAGGAGTATTGTGGGCGTACCAAACAATGACCAAATCAAGAACGGGGAAGACTCCTTTATCTCTTGTGTACGGTGCAGAAGCTTTGATCCCGGTGGAAGTAGGGGAACCTACCTTGAGATATTTCTGTGCGGATGAAGAAACTAACAAAAGCAATGTTGGTCAAATTGGAGTTGCTCGACGAACGTAGGGACTTGGCGCATATAAGGATGGCAGCCTGGAAATAGAGAAGGGAATGATATTACAATCGAAGAGCCAACCTCCATTATATCAAAGTAGGAGACTTGGTTTTAAGAAAGGTAACTCAGAACACCCAGGAGCTCAACCATGGAAGTTGGTTCCGACGTGGTAAGGCCCCTACTGAGTTAAAAACTTTATTGTGCTCCATGACTCTCTTATGCCTTTCTTCCAACTAGGCATACTTTTCCTTGGCAGCAGCAACTTCTTCAGATTTGGAGTTCAAGGTTGCCTCCAAATTATTCAATATTTTGATAGAGGAAGCCTCGCGATTGGATGCAGCAAGAATAACATTCTGGACCTCAACCCACTTTGCCCTAGCTTCTTCAAATTGTACCCTCAACATGGCGGCCTCTTGGCCGAGGGTCGCTACCTTTTGCTCGTTTTGCTGCAACCGAGCCTTCAACTCAGCGGCCTTAGTAGCTTGTGCTTCTAGTACCGGGAGGCGAGCAACAATTTGATCCCGCTCGGCCAACAATTGATCTCGCTCGGAGGTGAGTTTCTCCTTATCAAGGATCAATCTCTAAAGTTCCTCAGAAGCAAGGAAGGTAGCCTGCATAATAGAAGTATAAACTAAAAACCATGTCATAACAAAGATAAGGAAAAACAATGAAGGAAACAAAGATGGTACTGCCGCTATTTTATGCATGGCATTGTTCAACAAACACTCTCCCGAGAGTTAATTGTATTTTATTCTTATCCTTCTCTGAAGCCAGAGGCTTCAGATAATTAGTAAGTTCTACCGGGCGAGACAATAGATGACATCCGATAGAAATCGAAAGGGAAACACTCATCCTCATCGGAGGATCTTCGGGGGGGAGGGGAGGGGTGGGAGGGGGAGAGGGAGAGGGAGAGGGAGAGGGAGAATAATTATACCCTAAATTCCCATGAACTGGGGACTGGAGGAGGGAGAATAATTATGCCCTAAATTCCCATGAACTGTGGACTAGGGAAGAGGGACATCCTCCTCTCAGATGACTGCAACCGGTGAAGATGATGTAGTAGTTGCTGGTGGTAAAAGCAAAGTCGATGAAGAGGGAGACGAAGCTGATGATGTTGTAGGTTGAGAAGCAATTGCGGAAATAATAATGCTAGTTGTTGGTTGCTCATCAACGAAGATGGGAGAGACCCAGTATCCAACCACAAGGTACTAGGAACAACAACTAAGAATCGGAAGCGATAATTGACATCTTTCACTATATTATACTCCCTAGAATGCCAAGACGTTGTCCTTAGTTGGTGTAACTAGATTAATTGATTGAGCATTCTGTTTAGTTGATAAAGGTCATCACCTTCTATGTAGAGAAACCCCCTCATCACTGGCTCCTCCATCATCATCGATCACCACAATGTCTATGGCTGGCCGGACACGACGCTCATCACCACAGCATCCTCGGATGGCTCGGTCGTGCCGCTCTTTGCCCTTTTATGTTTGCCCTTGGGCATGGAGGAACATCATCTTTTTGATTGCTTGTTCTCCGACTGGGGACTCCGAAAATAGGCATTTGCACTAGAAGCGGGCCCGGTGACACTCGTTTGGTTGAAGGCCTCTTGCAACAACCTCACCGCATCAACAGGATCAACCAAAACGTCCTCCTCGGGGACGGTAACAGAGCATTGTGGATGACCTGAATTCAATAGTAAAGAAAAGCTAACCAATTTTTCTATATAGGAAGTAAAGACAACCTAAGTTCAACCTACCATGATTTTTGCCTTTCACCCATATTTAAGGGCCAATTCTTTCCACCTGGGGTCTCAGGCATAGTGACATCCAGAATCTTCTGATCTTTAACTAGAAGAAAAAAAACAAATGATGAACTTACGAGTAGGGTTCTATAGTTCAAGAAGGATGGAGTCGTAGCCATAATAATGTCTCTAGTGGCAACTACAACGAATCACTCCATCCATCCACAATCGTTGTCATCATCCATGCTGGTTAGCAAAGCACAATGGCCACTTTTGCTTAAATTTATGATTCCCCTACGAAAAATCTTGGGGGAATAAAGGGTCATTAGTAGAGCCAGCGATAGCTCTTCTCCCGTCTCTTGGCATAGACGTCGAAGACAAGCAACTGTCCATGACGAGCACAATATGTATATGAAATTTTCGCTCGTACTTGTCAAATATAGTATAGTTTATGATATCGTCCTCAGAAATTGGAGAATCTATGCTACAAAGTCTATTCGGTGAAAAGAGTTGGATTTATAATCTACTTGAAAACAAGAACAATTATTTTTAATTTTGTATGTTGAAGGAGTTGAGCTTTTGTACATCCACTTGATATAAGATTACAAAACAAGTTTAGAAAGTTTTCTTTTCTATGCCACACATTAATTGCCTCTTTTGATTAATAAATACTATTTCTACCACATGTCTTTCGTATAGTTTTGCCTCTTTCGATTAGCATAATAAAACAAAAAACTCGTAGTATTGACATAAAAATACCTTTAAATGAGTACATCATATAAACATAAAGCCTCTTTCTAATAGTTTTAGTTAAATTCTCTAACTTGGCTAACTGATTTTCTTCTTTCGAATGAAAACTCAAGAAATCAAAATAAGGAATTTTAAATAATTAAATATATATACTTCAAATTATCACACAAACATATCTAGCTATAACTATCCCTGTTTAATTACTTCTTTCGATAGCAAAGATTAATACAAGGAATATTATAATATTTAATATGTAGATATGATAAAGTTGACTAATATATATTAAATACTTTTGATGTAAAAATTAACAAAGAAGTACTCTCACTCAAGAATAAGAAAAAAATCGTAATTTTTATTATTATAATAATATATCAAGCTTCTCCACTTATCCTAACTCAAAGTAAATTACTCCATGGAGAAAAGTAGGAAAAACTAAAAAGAGTTAAAAATTTTACTATTTCTAAAAAGAAAATATACTTTCAAAACTTAAAGATATGCCAAAGTTGTAGACTAAAATAGCTTATATTTCTCTCGCTCCTCTCGCTCTTTCCGTTCCTACTGAAAGTCGTGTCTCTTTTTATAGGAAAAGAAAATCATAAACTTCAAGGATGCCATCCTCGGATTGGGGACGCGATTCTTGGCCTGAAATGTAGTTTGGGATGTCATCATCTATTCTTAAACTCAATTTCCTCCAGCTCCCTCTTCCCATGGATGCCAACCCTGAATGGAGGATGTCATCCTTGTCCCTCTGTCTTTGCTTCTGCTTTCTATATTTTTTCTTTTTCTTTACCCGCAATACTTAATATACATTTGTGCCAATATAGAAAGAAAAATATACAAATAACAGTAAAATATTTATTTGAGTAATACTCTCTCTCTCTCTCTCTCTCTCTCTCTCTTTATATATATATATATATATATATATATATATATATATATATATATATACTTATCAAATTACCCTACACTTGAATTTTTTCTCATCCTCGAGTGAAAGATAATAATAATTACTTCCCTATTTTGTTGATACTCTCTGCAAATAAATAAAAATCTAAGCAGATAAAATATCTCATTTAATCAAATAATTTACCTTTTCAAGTTTATCAAATCTTTACTTTGCTTCTGACTTTACCTTTGCTTGGCAAAACCAATATATCTAGCTCATATCTTCATAAAAATTGATAATTTTATGGTCATACTAACTGAGTGTTATCTTACTTTGTCCATAGACTTGCTCCATCTTATTCTTTAGTTCTCTGCACTGAATTTTGGAATATGTATTGCACTTTTATTTGGTTATACTATGGTTATAAGATTTATAAGAGGTATAACCAGTATTGTGTGGTGACTTTTTGAATTTTATAGGCCTTTGTAATATTTTGTAATTTCTCTTATTTTCTTGCAAAGGTTTGATACTTTGATGATTTCAGTTTCTTCTTCTTTTTTTTTTAAAACCTCATATCACAGTGTTTCCAGAATACTCAGTATATCAAGATTGATTTTCTGATAAGATATTTACATGATAGGCGAAAGAAAATCTATCTTCAAGAGATGCCCTCTTTTTTCTGTATTTTCTTTTTCTTCTATTTTTTGGGGGCTCGATGTTCTTTGAAAGACAATTGGAACAAGTTCTAGTCAAAAATATTAGTTTCACCTATTTTATGATCATAAAACTTCTCAACTCAATGATTCTTTGAACTTTAAGATATCCGTTTTGCCTTCATATAATAAAAACTATAGGCTTGGAAGTTAGATTATAAAAATCAAAGAAATAAATCTTTGCGAAAAAAATATGAAATCATTTTAGCAGATTTTATATTTTACAAAGCATAATAATTGAGGTCAAAGTATGTATGTATGTATATATATATATATATATATATATATATATATATATATATATATATATATATATATATAT
>MU751687.1:13847-26615 GCA_026770625.1 Nicotiana glauca
AAGGGTGATGCCGTGCAACTATTAAATTTATTATTTTGTGATAATTATTGTTGCGCTCTATTTCTATTTAACTGATAAATTATGTATATCCAATTGAGCTCCCCATAGCATGTTCCCTCCCTTTCTATTTGTTTAGTTCAGTATTTCTGTTGTTTTGTGGTACATATCTATATAGAACTGCACAGGTTTATGTGAGTGTCTGGTCCTAGGCTTGTCACTACTTCGCCGGGATAGGCCGGGCACTTATCAGCACATGAGGTCGGTTGTGCTTATACTACACTTCTGTGCGTTTTTGCACAGGTCCAGGTTTTGAGCAGCAGCAGCAGCAGTAGCAGTAGTTAGATAGCAGGATCTTATTACTACGAGACTAAGGTAGCTTGCAGGCGTCCGCAGGCCCGACGTCTCTTCTTACGCTTTTCGTTTATACTGTAGTCTCATTGTTTCGAGACAGACGGTTGTTATTTTTCTTTCAGACCATTATATGTAGTTTATTCTTAGTGGTTCGTAAGTTTGTGACACTAAATCTTGGGTAGAGGATATTTTTGAGCAGTTCACATTTATTTTCAGACTTATGAAAGTAGACTTCCGCAGCTAATGTTATTATTATTACTCATGTTATTAAATTGACAACAGGATGGTTTTTATTAATGGAAGAATGGTGAGTAAATTGGCTTGCCTAGCTACCACGAGTAGGCGCCATCACAATCCCGATGGTGGGAATCCGGGTCGTGACACAGACCAAAGAGTCTCCCTCTCACTCTACCTTATAGTTAGCTATATGTTATTCAGTTTTTCCTTGATATAGACATTTCCGGATGATTAGAGCAGTATTATGTTTCATTCTTAGTCTGTGTTGCCCGTGGGTTTTCGGGTCTTTAGGATAGTTTTACAACTTTTAAAGTGTTAAAGTGTATGTGCCAGGCGGCAACTGTATACATTATTCCTGTTATTTAGTTTTGATTATAAATTCCGCAAATGATATTACTTCCGCAATGTGTTGGGCTTACCTGGTCACGAAGACTGGGTGCCGTCATGACGTGTTCACAATTGGTGAACTAGGGTCGTGACACTTCAGTTCTTTGTTTACTTCAACCCCTTCACCGGCAGCGTTTACATTTCAAAGTCTACGAGATGCATTAGGATAAAATGTAAAGCTAATTCTAATACTTTTAAGGTTCTCTTCCATGTCAATGGAGAAGCTGGTATCCTATTAGGATCAATAAAGTTTTAGATTCCTCAATTTCTTCTGAAATGAAGTCATCTTCCCCATCAAAAGCTAGTCGTCTATCTGCCAATTGTAGACCAAAGGAGATGAGCTTGAAAGACAAAGAGATAATATCAACCCTCAATAAAAGAGAAGGTAAGAATCCTTCTCAGGATTGCTACCAATACCAAGGCTTCTAGTTGTATTTGTCCTTCTTAGAAGCAACTTTATCTATGCAAGAGAACTTCAAAGCTCAAACATCTGGCTTAAAGGTTTTGCCTTTTCCATTTACTTACCAAGCTTCCTCACGATTGTTTTCCTGGAATCTGATTATGCCTCCAATTCTAACTTTTTAGACAGAGTTGCCGTTGTTAAGTGGCCAGACATCTTCCGTTTACTTGCTTAATTGAGAAATAGGATATTGGAAGAATCTTTTGATTGAGGATATGGCAAAATCAATTGATCACATAACGCAAAAGAAATTCCAATCTTTGGGCTTGACACGGATTCCTGTTTCAACACATGAGTGCAAGAACAATACAAAGGATTAAGTGAGTAATGAATTAAGAAGATTGCTTTTGGTATTATCATTTCTGTATTTCCTTCATTTTTCATCTTTGATTTTTCTTGCTCCCAAAAGCACGCGCAAGTATACATAATCGTACAAGTAATAAAATGATAAGTCGAGTGTCGAAGAGACTTGTATTAACTACCCACTAAATTCACCAAGATTGTTATTCAGTCGAGCTAATCTGAGTTCAAAAGTGTGGTTATACTAAAGAATAATTATAACTAGTAACTAAATTATCATGTAGCAAAATAGTTGAAGTGTATTCTGTAGAGACAAATATTCCAGGGTTGTGATCGATTCACCAATCCTATTGTATTCTAGTTAACTCTCCCTTCCATACAATTCAATCATGGTTGCTAATTAATCGAACAATTGCTCTCGTAGCCTTCTCCCGAAGTACTACTCGCTTATTGAAAATAGATCAACGCCTATATTCCTATGAAATTAATTTATTAAGAACGCATTACAATTACGATAATTAATTAAGTACAGTGACTAGGTATATTCCTATCCTAACCATAAATCCTCCCCCCCCAGAGTTAAGATCGTTCTCTCTTTAATTCTTCTCTAATCTAAATATGGCTTTCCCAAGTTTAGCATAGATAGTAAATAGAATCTAACTGCTGGTCAGACAATTAAGCAATTGTCACAACCCCAGTTTGCCCTCCGTGAACTATCTTGACGGCACCTAGTCTCTACGACTAGGTAAGCCTAACAAATTGCGGAAAAAGAAACAACAGAATAAAATAAATAAAAACTTGCAGAATAAACACAGTGAATGATTAAAGATGACGCTCGGCATATACAATACAACTCTTAAACTGAAACTCATTTCTCAAAACCCGATGTTGCACCCCCTTTTTTCTCACAAAATTGGGTTTATGACATTTGGAGGGACAACTCATTCCTTTTGGGAACTGGGTTTGCATTTGAAGAGTCGCCACCTAATGATTAGGGTGTATTAGGACACCAAAAGAGTTTAATTTGAATAATCAGAGATAGGGTAAGGGCTTAAAATTATTCTAAGGGGAAGGTGTTAGGCACCCCTCAGAATCAACTAGTGTGGTTCCCGGCCAGACAATTATTGTGAATTGAAGTGCAATTAATATATAGGCAGTTAAGGCTCAAATAAGAGTGGATTTCAACACATAATGGTTTGAAAGTAAATAAAGTTTGAAAGAACAATTAGAAAAGCTGATTTTTTTTAAATAAGGAGTTAAAATGCTAAAAGAAATGAAATGAAGAATAAAGGAACAGGGTCCTAGGTTTATTAAAAATATGGATCACCCCACGCAATGTCAGGTAATCACTCCTCAATGAGGGTCTACACATGACATTATTGCGTGGTCATCATATCCATATCGACCCATCCCACCCCATTAAGGTATTTAAAGAGCGGATCGGTCTCGGTTACTTATGGCATGCTATTACCCGTCCAACTCCTATCAGTCCCGGAGGCACTTAGGACTACTAATCCTAAAATGAGAGGGATATTAGTCTTATTTGAACTTTCAAAGGTAAAACTCTAAGGCGACATACAAAATACATATTGCATATTTTGGGGAAAGCATATAAACAAACAAGGGTTCATATATACCTCCTTAAACAAAGAAAGCATATAATTAGCATGGCTTGCACATACTTTTTAGGTCTGAAAAAATACCAAAGACGAAGAAGTTTAAATATTGAGGCAGATTGGTTTATTACATAACTCAGATAAGAAGTCCAAATCAGGCCTGCCTGCTGGTTGTAATGATTAATAGAAATAGATTCAGTTTACAGTTATTACTCTAAGGCTTAGACAAGGTTTTATAGGCATGATATCTAGTGAATTTTGAAGGTGACGGGATAGTAAGGCTCGAAATAATTGTTTGAAGTCCTATATGCATACTTGTTAAGTGAGGGACTTAGATTATTAAAAGAGATGCAGAATGTACAACAATTAAATAAGTTGGTTACAGGTTCTACATGTTATAGCATCTACTATTGCTGATTTTATATCTAACGTTGACTGTAAATGAAAACGAATCAGAATTGCTTGAGGATCCCTATAGGCATGACTTCTATGCAGTACTAATTTTAGACGTGGTATCTAATTGCAGAAACCTTATACACATGATGTCTAAGTGCAGAAACTTGCTTTAATCCTTATAGACATAGTATCTAAGTGCAGAAACTTGTTTTAAAGCTTATAGACATGGTATCTAAATGCAGAAACTCATTGTTGACCTTATAGACATGGTATCTAAATGCAGAAACTTATTTTAAACCTTGTAGACATGGTATCTAAATGCAGTTTGAATTATGTAGAACAAAAAATATTCATATAGGCATGGTTTCTAGGTGAAGTTTGAATACGAAGAAGTTAAAACACCCTATAGGCTTGATTTCTACCCTTCCATGCATAATTACCCACCCTTTTTATCTAGCCATCCACAAATATTTATTACAACTTATTACAAACCAGAATAATAAATTATATCAGAAAAGTACAAAGAAAAGTACAACCAGAGGAAGCCTGATTCTTGACTTCCACTCTGAGTTATGAGATAGACCAACTCAAAGACCATTGATCCAAAGCCTTTCTCCAATTTAAGTGTGCTAGAGTTCCTAATAGCCTCAATGGGACTCCGGGCAGTGCTCACACCCAAATTGTATCACTAGAATAGGGACAAGTGCAGTGTAGAAGTGCCAACCCTCAAGTGTCCAAGTTCAGAGGGAGCTCAGAACTCGAATAAACCCAAAATTTTAGGGTTTTCACCATCAATCGAGTCTAGAGCTGAAAAACAAGTAAATCAGACACACACTAACAAAATAGATTCAGAAATATCAAAAGAAATTAAGGTCCTTACCATGCAAACTTACGTAGAAGAACGACATAAGGAAACACAGTAGAACATGTCAAAAAAAAATAAGAAAAAGCTTTCTAAATAACTTAACAAAACCTAAATCGAAAAAGATAAAGGGGGTTTTAAAGGCAGAGTTTTGAAAGAAACCTTGTGAAAAACATTTAGAAGTTTAGAGCAAACACATATCTAAAACAGATCTAAAAGAAATCAGAAGAACCTCAAAGATTAGGGTTTTAGAAGAACCCTAAGTGTTGAGAAAGGCTTGGAAAAATCATCGATCTAAGCAGGAGAAGTCAAGAGTCAGGCTTGAATAGCCATGGCTAGCTGGAGCAAGGTCAAAGATGACCGGAGACAGCCGTAGAACTGAAATCAACCAGGGTCTGGACCAGACTTTTCTAGGATCTAGCCTTGAAACCATGATAATAGGGCATGTAGAAGCCATAGCAGGTAGATACAGGCTTCCAATGGCTTTGGAAGCCATTGATTTGGGCGGTTTAAAGGTGGTAATTGAAAGGATTCTGAGGCGGTTGGGGGTGAGAAATGGTTAGGGTTTGGGGGGTTTGTAAGAATATGCAAAAATCACATTAGCTATATTTTAGCATAAATATGAGAGTCCAATAAATGAATCACCAAAATGGTAATTTTGGGAATAATTATTGGGTTTTTCTAGATAAGATAGGGCAATAAATTGATTTTAAAAATCTTTAAAAATTATAAAACATTTTAACATACCTATATATGAATACATATGCTATTTTGATAGTATTTTTCATATTAAAAATATTTAGGGAAAAATTGGGTATTAACAGCCGCCCCTCTTTACCCGGGAAGGATGAAAGAGTTGTCGGGTAAAGATATGATGGCCAATTTTGATCGAACGAAATGGTTCGAGAAGACTTAAGCCATGATCTAGATTCTGAGCTGCCTACATATCCCTGATCTTACAGGAATCAGGCCATATGTAGTTCAGGGTCCGTCGGCGGAGTATGCCGATGGTAACTTTCCAAGAACAGACACAATATTCAGGACGGGGTGAATGGCTAAGGTCTGCTAGGATCGCGGGAACTAGAGCGGGATCACTCCTGCTGAGATGGTCGTTGCTCGCTGGTTCACCTACAAATGAGCAATACAAGCATATATTGTGCGTAAATTTAACATGATGCAAATTCTCATCGGACCATGAAGGTTATCTTTGGATGGTTAGAATGACATCCTTACACCATGATATCCTGGGCCATGAAGCGTATAATAAATGATTCACAGGCCATGAAATGATGCTCTCGAGCTATGGGGATGATTCCTCCAAACCATGATGCCTTTGAATAATGATATGCAAAAGATTAACGGGGATCCTCAGGCCATGGCATGGTGTTCTCGGGCTATGCAAATGGTGCCTCTGAACAATGATACCTTCGGATAGTTTGGAGATCTTTCAACCCATGAGATGAAGTATTTGGCAATCTTTCAACCCATGATATGCAATAGGTGGCAATCTTTCAGCCATGCAAATGTAAATAAGGTGGCGGTCTTTCAGCCATGCAAGTGTAAATAAGGTGGCGATCTTTCAGCCATGTAAGTGTAAATAAGGTGGCGATCTTTCAGCCATGCAAGTGTAAATAAGGTGGCGATCTTTCAGACATGTAAGTGTAAATAAGGTGGCGATCTTTCAGACATGTAAGTGTAAATAAGGTGGCGATCTTTTATCATGCAATGCAAAAATGTAGATGGAGACAACGTTTAGTCTCGGAAGACAGAATGGTAGCCTTATGCAATGCAGAAAAATGCAGATGGAGACAATGTTTGGTCTCGGAAGGCAGAGTGGTAGCCTTATGCAATGCAGTAAAATGCAGATGGAGGTAGTGCTTAACCTCGAAAGGCAGAATGGTAGCCTTATGCAATGTAAAAAATGCAGATGGATGTAGAGCTTAACCTCAGAAGGAAGAATGGTAGCCTTATGCAATACAAAAAATACAGATGGAGGTAGAGCTTAACCTCGGAACGCAGAATGGTAGCATGCAGATGGAGGTAGAGCTTAACCTTAGAAGGCAGAATGGTAGCCTTATGCAATGCAGAATATGCAAATGGAGGTAGAGCTTAATCTCGGACGGCAGAATGGTAGCCTTATACAGCGCAGAAAAATGCAGATGGAGGTAGAGCTTAACCTTAGAAGGCACAATGGTAGCCTTATGCAATGCAGAAAATACAGATAGAGGTAGAGCTTAACCTCGGAAGGCATAATGGTAGCCTTATGCAAGAAATAAAAAGGGCAAATGGTAGCAGAGTTTTCTTAGCTGATAATATTTTGCGGTATGGTGACCGCTGGGGACATTGTGATATAGGGAATATCAATGGCATGCATGGATAGCAAATGATGGTAAGTGCAATAATTCTGAGTGTTGTATCTATGAATAATGTTTGTCTCGTCAGTATATAGTAAGCCAGATGCTTTTGCAATCGAGGTGTCTGCATTCAAAGAAAAATTGTGAGTTTTATAGAGGGAGAGGTTAGTTCGCATCCCTGCTGGCTCTGCTTTACCTGTTCGGCTTTGATCTGGTGATATGGTATGTTTCATTGGGGGTAGCGTTGCTAAACAAGGCGATTTCAATAATAAACATGCGTGAATTTGTAAAAAATATGACATAAGTATATAATTAAGAAGCAATTTTTTAGATGAACCGCCGACTGTGATGTGGCTCAAGACATTATGACCTCTCTTGCTACAGAATTTTGAGGGTCCTCCTCAAAATTCTACCCCAGTTTAATAGGTTGATGCCTCTGAAGGTTGCTTGCGATGATTGGCTAAAATTACTTCGAAATTTTGAGGGTCCTCCTCAAAATTCTACCCCAGTTTCCAATTGTGGAGGGAAATGAATATTTTATTGAATTGTGACCAAACCCATAAGGCTGCCTACGTATCCCCTCTTAAAAGGAAATCAGTTCAGACGTAGTTCAATTTATATCATATAGGAAAGCATAAGATTACACATAGTAACGCTTGACTGCATATAAATTGATTGGTTTTGGAAAAATTTCTCCGTCCATTTCTGCAAGTAAAAGGGCTCCTCCTGTCAGAACCCGGTGAACCATGTATGGACCCTGCCAGTTGGGAGAGAACTTCCTTTTGGCTTCATCTTGATGCGGGAAAATTTTCTTTTAACACCAGCTGCCCCAGAGTGAACTGTCTTGGCCTGAATCTTTTGTTGAAGTCTCTGGACATTCTGTTCTGGTAAAGCTGACCATGGCAAATTGCATTCATCCTCTTTCCATCTATAAGAGCCAGCTGCTCATAACGACTTTTCACCCATTCTGCATCGTCGAGCTCAGCTTCCTGTATGATTCTTAAGGAAGGAATTTTTTACTTCGGCGGGAATAACGACTTCTGTACCATAAACTAGCATATAGGGGGTTTCCCCAGTTGATGTACGGACAGTGGTGCAATACCCTAATAGAGCAAATAATAGCTTTTCGTGCCATTGCTTATGATTCTCTATCATTTTTCTCAATATCTTCTTGATGTTCTTATTGGTGGCTGCTACAACTCCATTCTTCTGAGGCCTGTAGAGTGTAGAATTCTTGTGTCTGATCCTGAAGGTTTCACATATAGTTTTCATTAGGTCACTATTGAGGTTGGAGCCATTGTTAGTAATGATTGATTCTGGAAACCTGAATCGACAAATGATGCGGTCGCGGACAAAGTCTTCCATGACTTTCTTAGACACTGCTCTGTAAGATGCTGCTTCGACCCACTTGGTAAAGTAGTCAATTGCCACTAGGATGAATCTGTGTCCGTTGGAAGCGTCATTCTCAATTGTTCAATAAGAATAATAACAGCTTTATCAGAGATAGAAGAAATCACTGAAATAATACAGCTCAACATAGATATAACAACCAGGGATATCCCAGGATACCGTCCTGTAGTCCCAAATATAAACATCCAGTGGATCTTCTGGGATATCGTCCCGTAGTCCAATTCATACTAAGCGAGGATCTACCGAAATCCTGATTCATAGTCCCAAATGTAAATACCCAGTACTGGGGGAATCTACCAGGTGTAGTCCCATAGTTCCAATATAAAAGTGCAAGGGGAGCTCCGGGAATACCAATCCATAGTCTCAAAGTAAATAGGCAGGGGGATCTCCCGGGATACCATCCCGTAGTCCCAAAGTAAAACACACAACAACAACACAAAGAATACTCAAATTAATTCCAATTTCATACCAAGGTAAAAGAGGTATTTCTAACCTAGCATGCAACACATAATCCAAATAATACAATTTGAGCAAGTAAAGCAATTAAGTCAATTAAACATGCTTCCCTAAAGTAACAGCACACTTAAATTACAAGTAGTATAAACAATAAAAGGAATCACAATTATAGTTACTTAATAAAAATAGATTTTCCACAATTAGCACAAGTACGCACTCGTCCCCTCACGTACAAGGCATTTGAAATATCAACAATACTAAATCCTAAGGGGAGTTCCCCCTACAAGGTTAGACAAGCCACTAACCTCGAACCGGCTAAAAATCAACCCGAAACCATGCTCTTGCCATGAGTACTCGACTCTAAATGGACCAAATCTATTCAAATAAATTGCATAATGTAAATAACACTTCAAGTAACTAATTAGACTAATAAATTCTAAGCTAATACGCGAAATTAGGAAAAAATTACCAAAATTCCCCTCGGGCCCACATCTCGAAATCGGGTAGAAGTTACGGATTATGAACCCCCATTCACTCACGAGTCTAACCATACCAAAATTATTCAAATTCGACGTCAAATCCCCAATCAAAACTCGAAAATTAGGTCTAAGAACTTTTCCAAATTCCCCCCCAATTTCTCACCGCAAATATGAAATTAGATGATGAATTTGAGCATAAATTCGTGGAAATTAATCAAAACCGATTAAGAATTGCTTACCCAAAATAACCAGGTGAAAATCTCTCTCAAAATTGCCAATCCCGTGCTCCCGAATCAATAAGGTTTTGAAACTAAACCCTTGATTCTGCCCTTTTTCTGACCAGTGAAACCGCATCTGCGGCACTGGGACTGCACCTTCGGTCCGCTTTTGTGAAGACCAAGTCGCACCTATGACTTTTCATTAAACAGGGACTTTCCGCGTCTGTGGCTGCCTATCCGCACCTGCGGTCTTGCAGGTGAGGCAAAACTCCCACATTTGCGGTTCTAACCTTCTTCCTTTTGGCCACATCTGCTGCTTCCCTTTCGCTTCTGCGGGCTCGCACCTGCGGTCCCTAAGCTACAGGTGCAGTTATGATAGCAGACTCAGCAGCTTTAGTTGCAAATTCCCAACTCCAAACTTCCCATTAACCATCTGAAACCACCCTGAGACCCCCGGGACCCCAACCAAAAGCAAGAACAAGTCATATACCACTATCCAAACTTATACAAATCTTCAAAACACCTCAAACAACATTGAATCAGCCAATTAACATCGGATTCAAGCCTAAGAACTTCAAAAACTCTCGAATTATGCTTTCGATCAAAAAGTCTATCAAACCTCGTCCAAATGACCTAAAATTTCTTACATACGTCACATTCAACATTACAGAGCTACTCCAACTTCCGAAATTTCATTCCGACCTCGATATCAAAATCACACTATCGAACCGAAAACTTCAAAAATTCAACTTTTGGCATTTCAAGCCTAATTAAGTTGTGGACCTGCAAAACATAATACGAACGCACCCCTAAGCCTGAACTCATCCAACAGAGCTAACGGAACCAACAGAGTTCCATTCCGAGGACGTCTTCACACTACTCCTATTATGCTCCAAATTCTAAAGCTTAAACTCTCATTTAGGGACTAAGTGTCCCAAAACACTCCGAAATTCAAAATAAATCCTCCCGGCAACTCACAATAGCAGAAAAAAACATGGGGAATGCAATTAATAGGGGATAGGGGCATAAATTCTTAAAATGAACGGTCGGGTCATTACAGCAATTAATCATAGAATTGAAGAAACAATCATATATCGGTAAATTGTAATTAAGCTTAAGTCAATGTTAAACAACAATATTAATGGCTAAAATCACAACCCCAAAACTATGGGTTTTAGCCACTCATGATAGTATCAAACAATTTCTTAAGTGTTGGATAATTGAAAAGATTAAGAAAAGATGAATAAAACTGAGATATCCTTGCTCCCAAATGTTTCTCGTGTGAATTTTTCCTTCAAATTGGCGTCCCCCTCTAAAAATAGACTTAGTCTTGCTTTTATATGTGTTGGGTAGTTATAGGGCTGAAATAACCTTGTACGAGATAACGTTGGAGAAATTTTTGTCACCAGCTTCCAAGGCAGCATGTGGCGCTGGCTTGTTTAGTATTCTGTACTCGGTGCCATATGTGGCATGGGGCGCTGCATGTTGTAACAACTCGACTAATCGTATTAAGAATTAACGTCGCATTCAACGACTTGAGGTCCTAATCAATATCGTAATATGTATTATTGTAACGGCCCGACCAGTCGTTTTGAGAAATTAAGCTCCGTTCGGTGGCATAAGGTCTAGAACATGTTCGGAATATGAGTATCGACTTGCGTGCATGGTGGAATTTGGCCTTCGGATGGTTTAGAATCAAATTTAGAGAAGAAACCTGGTTTTGGAAGTTAGAGCGGTGAAAAGTTGACCGAAATTGGACTTTTGGGTAAAAGACCCCGGAATGGGTCGTGGATGATCTCAACAGCTTCGTATAGTAATTTTGGACTTAGGCGCGCGTCCGGATTCAGAGTTGGAGGTCCGTAGAGTAAATTGAGGCATTTTGGCGAAAGTTGAAGTTGGAAAATGAAGAAGTTTGACCCACAGTTGACTTTTGGGATATCGGTGTCGGAATGCGATTCTGAGAGTTGGAACAATTCTGTTATGTCATTTTGGACTTGTCTACAAAATTTGGCGTCATTCCGAGTTGAATTGATAGGTTTCGGCATGGGTTTCGCTATTTGAAGATTTAGAAGTTCATAAACTTGATTTTTGGTTTGATTCGTCGTTTCGATATTGTGTTATATGATTTGGAATTTCGAGCAAGTCTGTGTTAGGTTATATGACTTGTGTGTGTGATTAGTCGGGGATCCGGGGGCCTCGGGTGTGTTTCGGATGCCCAACGGGCAAGTTTTGGAATTGGAAGAAAATTTGCAGCAACTCTTCTGATATTTTCGCTTCTGCGGTTTAAGGACCGCAGAAGCGGCCTGACTCACCGCAGAAGCGATTTGGGCCTATTTTTCAGAGACCGCAGAATCGGTCTAGTTTCCGCAAAGGCAGAACCGCAGAGGCGGTTCTTGTGACCACAGAAGCGGAACTTGTGATTTAAGTGAGGAGTCACAGAAACGGCTCGTGGTCCGCATGTGCGGGACTGTAGAAGCGGTCCCTTGTCTGCAGAAGCGGAAAACACTATTCTAAAAAGGGGGAAATCCGAGGGTTTATTTCAAAAGTTAGAGAAATCAAAATTTAGCTCGGGAGAAGGCAATCTTGGGTTGATTTTGAAGAGGAGATCACTGGGTAATGTTTCCTTAACCTCATTTAGTTGTTTTATATCAATATCTAGTTAAATCCACCATTAGAATTCGAATTCAAGGTCAAAATTGGGGAAAATTGGATGGAACTTCTTAGACTGAATTATTGTGTTTTGAGTGGGTATTTGTCCTCCGATTTGGGAGATTCTTATATGGTTACACTCGTGAGAGTATGAGGTTTCTGAAAATGTGAAAGTTTTTTGATTCCGAGCCGTTGTCCTGAGGGGCATTTTGGTCATTTTACCTAATTTCGTGCTTTAGCTTTGAATTAAATGATAGAATCAGTTGCTTGAGATGTTAATTACAATGAATAGATTTGGGCCATTTGGAGTCGAGAACTCGTGGCAAGAACGTGGTTGTTAGTTGATTTTAGCCGGTTTGAGGTAAGTATCTTGCCTAACCTTGTGTGGGGGACTTCCCCGTAGGATTTGAGTCTTCTCTGTTGATTGTATTCCGTGCACGCGAGGTGACGAGTGCGTGCTCGGATTTATTTGTAGTAAATTGTCCCTTTTAGGCTCTTTTATTTGGGAAATCTCTAAGAAACCATTTTCACTCTCTTCTCCATCTCAAATTCTTTCTTTTTTCTTCACATAAATTCGTCAATCCCTTTTCTCC
>MU751697.1:5264-26823 GCA_026770625.1 Nicotiana glauca
TTCTTCCTTTTCTCTCTAATTTCTTTCTACTTTAAGTAGTGTATTTTAGTTAATTTGTAGTTTTACTTAAACCCTAGTTAGGATTAGTGTAATAAGTTAAATTTTTGCTTTATTTTAGAGTTGTCATTGTTGTAGTTGTTATTAATCACCTCTAGCAAAGTTTAGGACCTCCATAATCTGCCTGTGTTGTTAGGCAGACCCCTCTAAAATAGATTGAGCTCTTGATGGAATTAGCTATTAGTCATGAGGCTTTGGAAAACATCTGAAACTTGTCATGCATGGATTTAACTGATTGGACATCTCCTTTACAAAACAGGAGGAGACATCTGCAGATCCAACTTGGACCACATTTAGCTTGGCACACCTAGGATGATACTTGAAATCAAGGGCAGTCTTCAAAGACTTCAACAGTCTACTTAAGTACCCCATGACTAATACAAATAGGAAGAGGGAGAGGGGATCGCCTTGTCTCAATCCCTTCCTAGCTGCAAAGGGCTTAGTTGCCTTGCCATTGATGATGATAGAGTAGGTAACAATGGTTATGCATTCCATTATCCATTCAACAAAGATCTCTGGGAAGCCAATCATTCTAAGTATTTGCTTAAGATATGGCCAATCCAAGGAGTCATATGCTTTTTGCATATCTATTTTAAACACATACACCTTGGTAAAGTGCTTTTCCTCCCATATCCATTTACTAATTCATGGGCCATAATGATATTATCCCCAATCAGTCTTCCAGGTACAAAGGCATTTTGACAACTATCAAATTAGATGGTCCATTCCTCCCTGCAGTCTAGTTGTAAGCACTTTAGAAATAATCATATATAGCACAGTACAACATGAGATTGGCCTGTACTTTTTTATAGTAGAGGGGTGTTTGACCTTAGGAATCAGTGTAACTGTTGTGCAATTAATCGCTCCGTATATGCTTTCTGAGTTGAAAAAGTTTATAACAACTTGTGTTACCTTCTCTCCTATGAATGGCCAGGTCTTTTTAAAGAAGAAGGCATTAAAACCATCACAGCCTAGTTATTTTCTATTCACCATCCTACCATTTTGCATTATGTCTTGTTGAACCGCTAGAAGTTGATGAGTAGCTTGACCAAGTAACCCCTATAGAATCCCAGTACCTCTTCTTTTATATCTCCAGCATTTTGCAACAACTGACCTGCATAATTTTTCAAAATCCTTATTTGGTTTTGTGCCTGCCTATTCTTTAAGCATGCATAGAAGTAAGCTGTATTAATATCATCCAACTTTAACCATTGCATTCTAGATTTCTGTTTAACTATCTAATTCCAATAATATTTCATAAAATAATTTAAGTTAAAGAAATTATCTGAATCTTATACATTTCTCAAGGACCATTAGTACAAATCATGAGCTTCTAAGAGTAGAGTTTACAAAGCTGATATGAAGAAAATACATCTTATGTTTGAAAAGTACATAAATAAAGTTTTATAAATCTAAGGCTACCATGAACAAGAGGCCGCTACAACAGGAACACAGGTACATCTTCAAATCCAACTCCTACCGAACACAACACCCTCAATAGCCAACATCTGCATGCAATGTGCACAAATATAGTATCAGTACAACCGACCCCATGTAATGGTAAGTAACAAACCTAAACTTAGGTTGAAAGTAGTGACACGGTGGAACATGGTCGGGTCCAACACCAATAGCCAACAACAATTCATAACAAAGTAGAGCATATAAATAAGGAAGCAACTCAGAAATAAAATGCTCAGCTTTTTCACAATTTTCAGCGAAAACCCAAATCCTTTACCAAAGTCGGCGAAAAATATGAGATAATTTGAAAACTATAATTTTTCAAAAAACCCTTTTCACAATAAATAAGTTGTTTCATTTTCTTTTCAGATAGCAAGTGTAAAATACCTCTCTACGCCCATATATCAATGTGTGTAAAAAGTCATGAATGACGTGATACCGTACATCATGAGGAAAAATGCATCTCTATGCCTGTATGTCAATGCAATGTATCTCGGAGATGAATCATGTACTCACACCCTCAGAGTACCCAATCTCAATGTCTCACACTTTCCACTCATCATGCTCAACCACTCGGTACTGTATATGGTCCATATGGCCCAGGGAAGATCTATCCCAAAACATAAACATCACTGACCATCAGTCACTCAGTATCGAGGAAGGCCAATCGGGCCCCATAGAGAATATCCATTTCCAGGTATAAAATGCTTCCATGTCTAAGGAAGATCCATCCCTCAATATAATCAACCGCACTCACTGGGGATGTGTATAGACTCCGGAGGAGCTCCTACAGCCCAAGCGCTATCATAAGCCAGATCCAGGCATAAATCAATATAACATGCTGCGGCGTGCAATCCGATCCCATAGCTCTCACTCATAATCAGGCTCTTAGCCTCACTCAGTCATCAATCTCTCCAGTCCAACTCACGAGCTCATAATGTCACGAAACAAGCCCGACTATAATGATATGATGTATCATTGAGACTGAGATATGATATGAATGTATGAATATGATTAAGTACGAAATATCAGTAAAATTAGTGAGATGACAGTAAGAAACGACCACTATGGGTCCTAACAATATCAACATAAAGCCTAAACAAGATATCTAGCATGATTGACAGTTCAGTTACTTAATCACATGGTGAAAACACATATATTAACAAAATAGGGCCACTAAACAGTGCCTTGAAAATAACGGAGTCACAATTAACTGGGTGCACGCCCACAGTCCCACACGCCCGTCACCTAGCATGTGCGTCACCTTATCATCAATCACATAGCACGTAATTCGAGGTTTCATACCATCAACACTAAAAGAGTTACTTACCTCGAACAAGCCAATTCCAATACCAAGAAAGCCAAACGATGCCCCTAAAATTCCATCACGCACGTAGCGACCTTCGAACGGCTCAAAACTAGCCAAAAACAACTCAAATACATCAAATAAAGCCCAAGAAAATAATTCCAAATGATAAAGATCGAATTCTAAATCAAACCCCAAATCTGTCCAAAAATACAACCGGGACCGCACCTCAGAACCCAACAAAACTCCCAAAATCAGACAACCCATTCAATTATGAGTCCAACCATACTAGTTTCACTCAATTCCGACTCCAAATCGATGTTCAAAACTTAAAAATTATAGGCGAAATGGCCTTCTGGCCACTCAAACTTGTAGCGTTTTAAAAAGCCGATACATAAACTTTTATCTTTCCCATTTAAATGCTCAAACTTCTGAAACCTATAACTAATAAGCACGTTTGACTGTTGACTATCCTTATATGGCTACTATATAGTTGAAGTGGCCAAAATGTATGTGAATCACGTTAATTAGGCGCGCGAATGAAATAATTTAATTTAAAAATTATAAAATAAAAAAAGAAAGATAAAATTGGTTCCCAGCTTCTTCTCCCTGTTTCGTTCCCAGCTTCCTCTCCCCTCCCTCCCTTCTATTTTCTCACACCCTCATACTCCTCCACAATTAGAAAATTATATCGAATTGGTTATTGCTCGTCTCTTCTTCTTCTTCTTTAAATTTTGGTGGCAAAGAGTAATGAAATGGTGGCGTTTCAGATTTGTTTGGTCTATTGTTAGTGGGCTTGTTGAAAAGGAGGTGACGAAGATAAAATGGTAAGGAAGGCGGCAGGCAGGTGGCAAAAATGTGAACCAGTGACGATTTAGGGTGATTCTTCGTATGGTTGCTATTTTTTCCGGCAGAAATCTCGCCGGAGTAATTTTGCGGGTCTTTTCGAGAGCGTTATAACCATTTCTACGCTATTTTTTTACTGAGGTTTGATTAGAATCTGAAGGTTCAAATTTGACTTCTAACGATTGAAAATGGTGGATTTACCGATGGCGTTGTTCGGAACCGCCACAGCCACCATATTTCCGTTCTTCTTCTTCTACTACAACAAGAACAAACTAAAGGAATTTTTGAATTTATGTATCGCTTTAGCTAAAACACTACGAGAAATTGATCGGAACTGGACTTGATGGCCGCTTGCTCAAAATATATTGCGTTTGGGTTTTGTTTGCTGGTTGCTACTTCTATTATAAATTTGACTTTGTGAGTAAATTATTTTTTTTAAAAGTGGGACCCATAAATTACATATGGCAATTAATAAGAGGATAAGTATGTGACATGTCATTTGTGTCATAGCGCTTGCGGACCACGCACAATCACATATGTTTATTAGTTATAGATTTCAGGAGTTTGAGTGTTTAAATGAGAAAGACAAAAGTTTATGTATCGGCTTTTAAAAACGCTACAAGTTTGAGTGGCCAGGAAATCATTTCGCCAAAATTATATTATGAAACTTTAGGCCAAAACCCCCCAATGTCCTTTTTAAAATTCATCAACCAAAAGCTAAAATCGAAGATAGATTCATGGAATATAACCAAAACCGAGTGGAAAACACTTAACCAATTTCATATGGTGAAAATTGCTATAAAAGTTGCCTCAATCCGAGCTTGGAAATGTCAAAATGAATCCAAAATTGCGAACCCTTGTATTTATCATTCTGCCCAGCACTTCCGCTTCTGCGGATTAACCGCATCTGTAGTGTCGCAGAAGCGACCAAAATTTTGATTCTTTGGAAAACACTAAAGCTGGGTCTCCACTTCTGCGATCATCTCCCTACATATGCGCAACCCAGGTGCGGAACAACCCATCGCACCTGCACAAACATCCGCTTCTGCACCTAACACCCTGCTTCTGCGACCACGCAGGTGCGGGAGAATCTTTGCACCTGCGTAAAGTTCACCACCCCTTCTCGCACCTGCGATTAAAGCTCTGCAGGTGCGATTACACTAGCAGAGTTCACCTTCAACAATCACTCAACTCCATCTTTCGATCAGACAAACGTCCGGAATCAACCCGAGCCCTCCCGCGACCTCAATCAAACATACAAAAAGTCTTATAACCTAACACGGAGCTACTCGTGGCCTCAAAACACACATAATAACATCGAAACGACGAATCATACCTCAATTCAAAAATCAATAAACTTCATACTTTAAACTTCCACAGCCGATGCCGAAACCTATCAAATCATGTCTGATTGACCTTAAATTTTGCACACAAGTCACATTTGATATTATGGACCTGTTCCAACTTCCAGAATTGTAATCCGAGTCTGATATCAAACGATATAAAAAATTCCACTTCCGGTCAAACCATCTAAAATTTTAACTTTTGTCATTTCAAGCCAAATTCTACTACGGACCTCCAAATCACAATCCGGATATGCTCCTAAGTCCAAAATCACCCAAAGGAGCTAACGGAAGCATCAGAAATCCAATCCAAGTTCAATTACTAAAAAGACAAACTTGGTCAAACCTTTCAAATTTTAAAACGTCTAGCTGAGAATCATTCTTCCAAATAACCTAAAAATCAAATCTGACGATTTACATAAGTCATAATGCATCATAAGGAGCTACTCATGCCCTCGAACAACTGAGCAAAGTGCAAATACTTAAAACGACTGGTCGGGTCGTTGCAATTTCTCATGGTCTTCTTTAATTTTTTATTCTTCTTGTACTAGCTCTATGCACTCAGCAGGATCTCTCATTTGCATTTGGATATCTTTCAACTTAGACCTTGCATGTGCTACCCTATCTCCAATCTTAAAAGGTTCTTGTTAGCAGGCCCTTTCACTGCAACTTTCATCTGTTTAAATTTCTGCCATACCTTCTGCATAAAGTACAGTTGGCTAACATGGTTCCACAACCTGCATAAATCCTTAGTTATCTGTGAAGTAGTTAAAGAATCTGAAAGTCTTGGCTCCTATTTCTCGCATGCTTTGAAAAGTGATCCTCACAGGGAAGTGATCAGAAAAATAAGGGTCCATTATTAGTCCTTCTAAGTGAGGACATGTGTGTATCCAGTTAGCATTTACCACTATTCTGTTTATTTTGCTATGAACTTGATTATTTGTTCACGTACAATATCTACCCATAATTTCAGCTCCATCAATCCAGAATTTTGTAGGGAGTTTTTGAAATCACTAACCTCCACTTTATACTAGGGTACCATATAGCATGTCCTCTAGATATACGGTTGAGTTAAAATAACCCATCATCACCCCATACCCTCTTATATTACCAACGATAATATGCAATTCTTGCCACAATTTTTTCCTATCATTGATGGTATGCAAGCCATATATTGCACTAAGATGGAAACCTGTGTTAAGCTGCATGATTTTTACTTGGCCATGAATAACCTGTTTGTGGATTCTTTCTACAATAAAATCAATAAACCTTGGGTCCCACAGAACCCACAATTTACCTCTTGGATCGGTATTATAATTTCCAATCCGCTACTAATCTGCTACAATTTTTGTATAGTTTTTGGAGCATTTTTTTCTTTTACTATATTTGCTATAAATACTATTAGGACTACCTTCTTATCCCTGCAAAAGGTTTTAACGCACTTTCTGCTTATAAACTTTATTTATTCTTCTCACATTCTAAACTACAAAATTCATCTAGGGTTTTTGTGAGTAGGCAGATCATCCTTCTCAACACCACCACTCTGGCCCTTGTCCTGCTTATTACCATTGTTTCGAACCATTATTTGTGTTTCCTCATATAAAGGTGTAAAGCAGTTGACAGTGACTACCCTGTGGTCTGGTATCTTAAACTAACTAGCTTTGAGTGTAGACTTTCCTTTAGCTTGTTCCCACACTCCAGGTGTTGCCTGTTGTCTTGCTGCCTCCTGTGGTGGATGAAATAGGCTTTCAATGAACCTTCCATGAGCATTAATATGGGTATCAAATGTAGGATCCAAAATTTCCGATATCTTCCACTCTTGCTTCTGATTATCCTGCTTAACTTGTATTTTCTATCCATTTGGCTGTGATGGTTTATTTAGTTTGTAGTTATGACCAATTTGGGCCGCATATAGGGCAAGGCTTCCAATCGTACCCTAGTGGTTGATCAATCACCTTCCATGTAGGATGATACACTTTTATGCTCCATGTCAAAGGTCTAGGTACATCCATTTCAACCAAGAACCTTGCATAGAAGATCCTCTCTACCTTTGACGTACGCTCATCAACATGGATTAGTTTTCTAGACCACTTCTAATTTTTTTTAAGGCTGTATTACTCCATCAGTTCAAAGTAAGATATGTAGATTCACCTACAAAGGCATAGTCTTATATAACACAGTACATCAAGAGATTGGCCTGTGCTCTTTTATAGTAGAGGGGTGTTTGACCTTAGGAATCAGTGTAATTATTGTACAATTAATAGCTTTGTACATACTTCCTGAGTTAAAAAAGTCTATAATAGCTTGTGTTACCTCCTCTTCTATGACTAGCCAGGTCTTTTTAAAGAATAAGGCATTAGAGCCATCACATCCCCGAGCTTTATTATCACCATTGTCCTTGATTGCTTCAACCACATCTTCTTTTGTGACAGCTTTGATAAGGTTCAATTGTTGTTTTCTATTCAGCATCCTACCATTTTGCATTATGTCTTGTTGAACTGCTGGAAGTTGTAGAGCAGCTTGACCAAGTAACCCCTATAGAATCCCAATACCTATTCTTCTATATCTTCAGCTTTTTGTAGCAACTAACTAGCAAAATTTTTCAAACTCCTAATTTAGTTTAGTGCCTGCCTATTCTTTAAGCATGCATAAAAGTAAGCTATATTAGCATCACCCAACTTTAACCATTGCACTTTAGATTTATGTTTAGCTATACTCTCCCCTATCATCAACCGTTTCTAAAACTCTTCTTTAATTTTTGATTCTTCTTGTAAAAGCTCTATATACTCAGCATGATCTCTCATTTGCATTTGGATATCTTTCAACTTAGCTCTTGCATGTGCTACCCTGTCTTCAATCTTATCAGGTTATTGTTTAGTAATCCCTTTCACTGCAACTTTCATATGTTTAAATTTCTGCCATACCTTCTGTATAAAGTACAATTGGCTAGGTGTTGGCTAACATGGTTCCACAACCTGCCTAAATCTTTAGTTAGCTGTTAAGTAGTTAAAGAATCTGAAAGGCTTGGCTCCTATTTCTTGCATGATTTCAAAAGTGATTCTCACAGGGAAGTGATAAGAAAAATAAGGGTCCTTTATTACTCCTTTCAAGTGAGGCCAGTTGTGCATCCAGTCAGTATTTACTAATATTTTATCTATTTTGCTATGAACTTGATTATTTGTTCACGTATAGTATCTACCCACAGATTTCAGCTCCATCGTTCCAGAATTTTATAGGAAGTTTTTGAAATCACTAACCTCCACTTCTTGTACTGAGGTAGCATATAGCCTATTCTCCAGATATAGGATTGAGTTAAAACCACCCATCATCACCCCAACCCCTCTCATATTACCACAAATAATATGCAATTCTTGCCAAAATTATTTCCTATCATTGATGGTATGCAAGCCATATATTGCACTAAGATGGAAACCTATGTTAAGCTGCAGGATCCTTACATGGCCATGAATAATCTGTTTATAAATTCTTTTTACAATGAAATTCATAAACCTTGGGTCCCACAAAAACCATAGCCTGCCTGTTGGATCAGTATTATAGTTGCTCATTCACTGCCAATCTGCTACTATTTTTGTATAGTTTTTGGAGTATTTTTAACTCTATTTTCTATAACTACCATTAGGATTGCCTTATTCTCCTTGCAATAGGTGTTAAGCACTTTTTGCTTATAAACCTTATTTATTCTTCTCACATTTCAAGCTACAAAATTTATCTAGAGGTTTTGTGAGTAGACAGATCATCTTTCTCCACACCACTACTCTGGCCCCAGTATTGCTTATTACCATTGTTATGAATAACCATTTTTATTTTCTCATGTAAAGAAATTGATTGTTACTATCATGTGGTCTAGTATCTTAGACTTACTAGCTTTGAGTGCAGACTTCCCTTTAGCTTGTTCCCACACTCCAGGTGCTGCTTGTTGTCCTGCTACCTCCTGTAGGGGATGGATTAGGCTTTCCATGAAACTTCCATGAGCATCAATATGGGTATCAATTGTAGGATCCAAAATTCCGGATATCTTCCACTCTTGCTTCTGATTATCCTTCTTAACTTGTATTTTCTGTCCATTTGGTTGTGAGGGTTTATTCAGTTTGCAATTATGACCAATTTGGCAGCATGTAGGGTATGACTTCCATCATATACTAGTGGTTGATAAATCACATTCCCTGTAGGGTGCCACACTTTTATGCTCCATGTCAAAGGTCTAGGTAAATCCATTTCAATCAAGAGCCTTGCATAGGAGTGATATGGTGTCCATCTCATTCAAATGGTTTGGTAGCCAATATTATTGACTTGGTTTGGTTGGTAGCCAACCTTGTTGAGTTTGTCAATTATTGGTAGCCAATTTTATTGACTTGGTTTGGTTTGGTAGCCAACCTTGTTGAAATTGTGAAAAGGGTGTAGAAATTATGAAATATTGTAGGCTTTAGAGAGTGAGGTTTTGGCTATAAAAAGAGAGCTTCAACTCTCATTTCTACACACCAACAAAGAGAAAGAAGAGAGAGCAAGGTATTCCATAAACTATAAAAAAATAATTTGTGAAGAAAAATAGAGTGTGAGAGATATTGTAGTGAGGTGAAAAAAAAACAAAAGAGTGTTTACTTCTTTTGAGGGTGTAGTGGTCTTAGGAGTATTTTTACTCGTTATTACACAATGTAAAATTCCTCGCTATAGTGATATCAGTTTCTCCTCTTGGCCGTGGTTTTTCCCTTATTCAGAAGGGTTTCCACGTAAAATCTTGGTGTCATTATTGCTGCATTTCTATTCTTGTTGATTTAGCCATAACATAGTGTTCTGCGTTTATCACTAATACCGTGAATACTATTTTTATGGGGTTTATTCCCAACAAATGGTATCAGAGCCAAGGTTCTATCTAAATATGCTTTGTGGTTGCAGCATATTCTGATCTTTCACATCAGAAAAGAATTACTTTGGTCTCATAACAAATAGTATTTGTATTTGTGATAAACGATGGAAGTCAACACTAATAGAATGGTTACTTTGTATGGCACAAATTATGCCATTTGGAAGGGCAAAATGGAAGATTTGCTTTATGTCAAGAATTTTCGTCTATCTGTCTTCACCACTATAAAGCCTGATAATAAATCAGATGAAGAGTGGAGTTTGTTACACAGGCAGGTTTGCGGCTTTATTAGACAGTGTGTTGAAGATAATGTTTTGAACCATATTTCTGGGGAGACACATGCTCGGACCCTACGGGAGTACCTTGAAAGTTTGTATGCTCGAAAAGCTGGAAACAACAAGATGTTTCTGATAAAGCAGATGTTGGGTTTAAAATACCACGATGGTTCCACGATGACAGATCATCTGAATAATTTTTAGGGGATCATGAACCAGTTATCTGCTATGGGCATTAAATTTGATGAAGAAATTCAAGGCCTGTTTCTACTTGGTTCCCTACCAGATTCTTGGGAAATTCTTAGAACTTCATTATCAAATTCTGCTCCGGATGGTGTGATCTCTATGGATCTTGCCAAAAAGCAGCCTTTTAAATGAAGAGATGAGAAGAAACTCTCAAGGTTCCTCCTCATCAGATGTCCTGGTGACTGACTCTAGGGGGAGTAGCAAGAATCGAGGTTCTCAAAATAGAGAACATAATAGAAGCAAATCCAGAAGCAGACTTAAAAATATTGAGTGCTATCATTGCGGGAAGAAAGGACACACAAAGAAGTTCTACCGGATTTTGAAAAAGGAGAATAGAGATAAGGAAGAACAAAAAGGAGATGACAATCGTGTGGCCACCGTCACTACAGAAGATCTTGTTACTGTCCTTGATGCAGATCTAATAAATATTGCTTGTGATGAGTCAAGCTGGGTTGTGGACAGTGGTGCCGCATCTCATGTGACATCAAGGAAGGAATTTTTCTCATCCTATACTCAGGGTGACTTTGGAACTTTGAGTATGGGTAATGAGACGGTATCTAGGGTGGCTAGTGTTGGAATGATTATTTTGGAAACTAGTATTGGAACTAAACTAGTTTTAAACAATGTAAAGCATGCACCTGATGTTCGTTTGCACTTGATCTCTGTTGGTGTTTTGGATGATGAGGGATATGTCAGTACCAATGGTGCTGGAAAGTGGAAGCTCACTAAGGGTTCCATTATTGTGGCTCGTGGGAAAAAGCGTCGTGGTATATATTGGACTACGCCCTCTACCTGTGTTGATATGGTGAATGCCGTTGAGAGCAATAACTCTTCAACGTTATGGCATAAGAGGCTTAGCCATATTAGCGAGAAAGGACTAAATGTTTTGGCCAAGAAGAAATTATTGTCAAATTTTGAAAGTGCAAAATTAGAAAAATGTGAGCACTGCTTGGCTGGAAAACAAAAAAGAGTTTCTTTCCAGTCTCATCCTCCTTCAAAAAAGACAGAGTTGCTTGAGTTGGTGCATTCAGATTTATGTATCCCAATGAAGACAAGGACTTTGGGTGGTGCACTTTATTTTGTTACCTTTATTGATGATTGCTCAAGGAAACTTTGGGTCTACATCTTGAAGACTAAAGATCAAGTGTTGGGTGTCTTTAAGCAGTTTCAGGCATTAGCTGAAAGAGAAACTGGAAAGAAGCTGAAGTGTATTCGTACTGATAATGGTGGTGAATATTGTGGACTATTTGACGAATACTGCAAGCAACAAGGTATCAGACACCAGAAGACTCCTCCTAAGACTCCTCAGCTTAACAGTTTAGCAGAAAGGATGAACAAGACATTGATGGAAAGAGTCAGATGTTTGCTTTTTGAAGCAAAGTTGCCGAATTCCTTTTGGGGTGAGGCTTTATTGACCGCCGCACATGTTATTAATCTATCCCCTGAAATTGATTTGCAATGTGATGTTCCAAACAGAGTTTTGTATGGCATGGATGTTTCCTATGACCACTTGAAAGTGTTTGGTTGCAAAGCTTTTGTACATGTGCCTAAAGATGAGAGGTAAAAATTAACTGCCAAGACAAGGTAGTGCATCTTCATTAGTTATGGCCTTGATGAGTTTGATTACAGGCTATATGATCCAATTGAGAAGAAGGTTGTGAGAAGCTGTGATGTTATCTTCGTGGAGGATCAAACCATTGAAGATATTAATAAAGTGGAAAAGCTAAAATCTTCAAGTTCTGAAGGTTTAGTTAATCTTGATCAAGTTCCTCATACAAATGCGGATGACATTGGTAGGCTCAATGATGATGGTGATGCTCAGAACCATATTCCAGATCAGCATATTGATGGTGATGGTGATAACAATGCTAATATTGATGAGGTAGATGCTCCTACTCACGAAGCTGTGGAAAAGTTAGATATTCCACTCAGGAGGTCTTCTAGACCCTGTACTCCTTCCTCCCGTTATTCACCCGATGAGTATGTATTACTCACTGATGGGGGGAGAACCTGAATGTTATGCGGAGGCCATAGAAAATGAGCACAAGGATCAATGGATTGAATCCATGCAAGACGAGATAAAATCTCTGCATGAGAACCATACTTATGAGTTGGTAAAATTGCCTAAGGGCATGAAAGCTTTGAAGAATAAGTGAGTGCTTAAAGTTAAAGCTGAAGAACATAGTTTGAAGCCGAGATACAAAGCTAGATTGGTTGTCAAGGGATTTAGTCAAAGGAAAGGTATTGACTTTGATGAAATATTTTCTCATGTCATGAAAATGTCCTCCATTCGGACAGTTCTTGGTTTGACTGCTAGTCTTGATTTGGAGATTGAGCAGATGGATGTGAAGACTGCCTTTCTTCACAGTGACTTAGAAGAGGAGATCTATATGGAACAACCTGCGGTCTTCAAGGTAAAAGGTAAAGAAAATCTTGTATGCAAACTTAAGAAGAGTCTATACGGATTGAAGCAAGCTCCCAGACAGTGGTATAAGAAGTTTGAGTCTGTTATGGGGGAGCAAGGCTACAAAAAGACTTCTTCAGATCACTGTGTGTTTGTACAAAGATTTTCTGATGATGACTTTATCATCCTCTTGCTATATGTGGATGATATGTTGATTGTGGGCAGAAATGCTTCCAAGATTGACGAGTTGAAGAAACAGTTGAATAAGTCTTTTGCAATGAAAGACTTGGGTCATGCTAAGCAGATTTTGGGCATGAGAATTACTCGTTCGAACGTTAGGAAGCTTTACTTGTCATAAGAGAAGTACATAGAACGTGTACTGGAGCGCTTCAATATGAAAAGTGCAAAGTTGGTTCGCACACTCCTTCCTGGTCATCTAAAGTTGAGTAAGAAGATGTGTCCTACAACAACGAAGGAAAAAGAGAGAATGGCCAAGATTCCTTATTCCTCTGCCGTCAGAAGTTTGATGTATGCAATGGTATGCATTCGACCAGGTATTGCTCATGCAGTCGGTGTTGTTAGCAGATTTCTTGAAAATCCAGGAAAAGGGCATTGGGAAGCTGTAAAGTCGATACTCAGGTATCTAAGAGGAAGCTCACATGAATGCTTATATTTTGGAGGATCAAATCCAATTTTGAAGGGCTATACAAATTCTGATATGGCAGGTGACCTTGATAATAGAAAATCCACTACTGGATATTTGTTTACTTTTTTAGAGGGAGCTATATCATGGTGGTCTAAGTTGCAGAAGTGTGTCACACTATCTACAACTGAAACAGAGTATATTGTGGCTAATGAAGATGGCAAGGAGATGGTATGGTTCAATAGATTTCTTCAAGAACTTGGATTGCGACAGATGGAGTATGTTGTCTATTGCGATAGTCAGAGTGCAATGGACCTAAGCAAAAACTCCATGTACCATGCAAGAATAAAACATATAGATGTGAGATATCATTGGATTCGTGAGCAGGTGGAAAACGAATCTTTACAGGTCAAAAAGATTCACACGAGTGAAAATCCTGCTGATATGCTAACCAAAGTGGTACCAAGATACAAGTTCGATCTATGCAAAGAACTTGTCGGCATGCACTCAGACTAGAAGACATTGCTACCTTCTCTAGATGAATGAGACTAGAGGGGGAGATTGATATGATGTCCATCTCATTCAAATAGTTTGGTAGCCAATATTGTTGACTTGGTTTGGTTGGTAGCCAACCTTGTTGAGTTGGTCAAATATTGGTAGCCAATTTTATTGACTTGGTTTGATTTGGTAGCCAACCTTGTTGAAATTGTGAAAAGGGTGTATAAATTGTGAAATATTGTAGGCTTTAGAGAGTGAGGTTTTGGCTATAAAAAGAGAGCTTCAACTCTCATTTCTACACACCAACAAAGAGAAAGAAGAGAGAGCAAGGTATTCTATAAACTATAAGAAAATAGTTTGTGAAGAAAAATAGAGTGTGAGAGATATTGTAGTGAGGTGAAAAAAAAAGCAAAAGAGTGTTTACTTCTTTTAAGGGTGTAGTGGTCTTAGGAGTATTTTTACTCGTTATTACACAGTGTAAAATTCTTCGCTATAGTGATATCAGTTTCTCCTCTTGGCCGTGGTTTTTCCCTTATTCAGAAGGGTTTTCACGTAAAATCTTGGTGTCATTATTGCTGCATTTCTCTTCTTGTTGATTTAACCATAACATAGTGTTCTGCGTTTATCACTAATACCGTAAATACTATTTTTTTGGGGTTTATTCCCAACAAAGAGATCCTCTCTGCCTTAGACGTACACTTATCAGCATAGATTGGTTTTCCTAGACCACTCCCAATCAGGGCCGGCTTGAGGCCAAAGCAAGCAAAGCATTGGCTTGAGGCCCCCAAATTCTAGGGGCCCCAAAATTTCTTTAAATTAGCTTTATGTTTTAGAGATGTTTAAAAAAATATTGAATTTTGTAGAAGAAAAAAGGTTTTAAAAAAATTATAAACTTTGTAATTCACGCTGACCAAAAAAAAAAAATCAAAGAAAATGAGAGCATAATGAACGCTTACTATAATAAAATGCATATAAAAATTTGATTTATTAGCAATACAAGTTTTCTTTTAATCTTGTCTTTCTAAATCATATTTATACTTGTCGTCTTTTTTTTCTTTTTCGTAAGCATTTATAAATTATGTCAAACAAAAAAGTGCATTTAAAAATTCGAATTGCATATTCCTTTCGTCCCAATTTATGTTAGGTTGTCCTTCAAAAATTATTGTCTAAAAAAATATGAGTCATATTATTAGAAACTCAAAAAAAATTAAAACTTTTAAATAGTTACAATCTCAAATAGGCGCTCCAATAAAGTATTAGCAAGAGTGCTACTTACAATCTTCTATGAAACTCCATGAACACGAAATTATTCATGCATCCATTTTTTAAGTACAATTCAACATACTATATTAGGTTATTTACAATTTATTTAGATATTCACCAATGAGTGCTAATTAATAAAATGGACTATAATTATTGCTTAAATTAATTAGAAGGTGCAAATATTTTTGACGCTGTCAATGCTCAAATCTTAAACTATTACGTCATGTACGCTCATTTCTTTTTCTCATTTTTGATGATTGTCAAATCAAAATGTTCACGTTGAGTTCCAAACCTCAACGCTGATAATCCAACAATTTATTCTTTGTGCTCTTCTTCCTAGTTTTTTTCTGTGTGTGTGAAATGACTAATTTGTTGTTTAGAAAGCAATTTTTTTTGTTAGTGTACAAATTTTATAAAATAAATTTAGGGGCCTCTCAATATAATTTCGCCTTAGACCACGAAATCAGTTGAGCCGCCCTGCTCCCAATTTTGCTTAAAGCTCTTTTACTCCAGAAGTTCAAAGGGAAGTTGGGGAGCTTTACCCACAAGGGGATAGTTCTTAGAACTTCTTCATTGAAATCTAAATTATCTGACCGTGCTCTTAGTATAATGGGTCGATTGAAAAGCGTATAAGCTCAGAGAACATGACTGCATCTCTATCAGCTGCACTGTTGTGACGAAAAACAAGTATCCATCATTATAAAAGAGTACTTTATGTTTCTTCACAAAGTTCTACTGAATAACGATGAGGCGTTCTATAGCCCCAATTGATGGGGTATTTCCAACCATATAAGCAATTAGGGCCACTTTCCACTTTTCAGTTTCAATTGTAATGTCTTCCTCTTCTAGTTGCACTACAACTTCTCCATCCTGAATCAATGGTGGTATATAAGTGAGGCTCATACGTTTGGAAGCAAGGATGTTTCCATAAAATAAACCAGCCCACTTTCTAGCCCCTTCCTGTATTTGGTAGAGCCTCCCAGGGATGACCCTATGAATTTTGTGGCCTAAACTTTATGATGAGCCTTAATTTTTTTTATTATTTGTTTAAAGTCTATTTTGTTAGCTTTGTAAAATTATTAATAATTTTCTTATAATCAATAACTCCTAATAAGTATTTCTCAAGTGACAATATAGCTAATTCATTTAACCTTTCTTGTGATATTGTTGTTCTTAGGTAAGATTTTATCAATCTTAATTTTAAAAACTTCTGTTGAAGCAACGGTAACATGAGTTATTGACATTATTTCATAAATAATTTAGGCATTTGGAAAAGAATTAAATCTTTTTATTTGATTAAGTGTCAATTAATCTCATATCTTCTAATTGTACTATTTTTTTAAATATTTTTTAATTCAGAAAATAAATCTAAACTGTCAATATCGAATTGATTATTATGATTTAAGGAACATTAAAGATTAAGGCAATATTTTTTTAAATTACCAACTTCTAGTGATCTTAGTTTTTACTGCCAAATAGAAAACCAAAAATATTTTCATATACTTCGAATTATTCAAATCTATTCTGAAGTGAAAAAATAGCTTGTCTATTTTGTATAAAGATAATCAATTCTAAATGACTGTTTGAAAAATTTTAAGATTCATTTTCAACATTCGCATCAAATTGTTACTTCCTATATATCACACGTTTCTTACGAAATTCAGATTTGATGCTCATTTCAAGTGCAATTTCCTTAGTAGAAATTATAGCAGTTGCACATCGTTCTTTTCTATATTTGCTAAAGAAATAAATCAAATTTTTTAACTTTACAGAACTCTTTTTTAAATTTATACGTAGTCCATTAGGTATATAACAAAAAATGGAGCCTTCACAAATATGAGGCCTAAAGCGGTTGCTTTACTTACTTTATGGAAGGACATCCCCTGAGCCTCCTCCTATTTGGTTTTAGCATATTCATCCTCATGCTGGCATATTTCTCCCCATTTCAGATTACTGTTTGCCATTTTTATTATTTAATTGATCAAATTAGGGTTTGCATTTTCCTGATTCGATTTTGATATCTCTGTAGTTTTCATCATAATTACAAAGAATATAATAGAATGGAAAGTCACTTGTTTCTGAATCTAAAAATTTAAGAAATTAATTTATGTTTTACACTTATTCTCCTATTAATTGTTTGCATTGCCCGATAGGAAGCAATTTTAAATACAGTCGGACTTATCTATAATAATATTCTTATATAATAGCCATTCACTATAAAGTAGAGTTACTCTCAGAACTGAATATTATATTATGTTATAATATATGTCCGCTATAACAGCACTTCAATATAACAGCCAAAAAATTTCGGAACAAACGAGGCTGTTATAGAGGTTTGTGTGATGACCCGCCATGTCATCATGGCACATAGGCACTATTTGGCATATATTAATGACACGTGGAAGTTACATAAGAGGAAGACTAGCATTTGTGAGAAGATTCTAGAGAAATATGGATATTTCCTTAGGAAGGCCCTAGATCCTTATGGATTTGCTAGGAAAGTCCTTGGAATATTCTAGGCTTGTAGAAAATTCTAGAGAAGGGACTTACTTGTAAATATTAAAGACTTGTGAAATAATTATTATTTACAAACTATCCCGTAGGTGATTAGTATAAATAAAGGGGCCATTCATTTGTAATTCATCAAACAAACAATTCAAGTTCTCTTTAATACAAAGCTTTCTTTAACAATTATCTTGTGTTCTTTCTTCCATTCTCTTAGCGATCTTGAGTGTAGTAAGGCTGACTTGGCATAGCAAGAACGTGAGCAAGTTATGCAAGATCGTGAACGAGTTGTCAAGTGCCGCACGTGTACTTAGTTAACAACTAAGGACGTGCCAATATGGTATCAGAGCGAAGGTTTCAACTAAGGGGATGGCGAACGACGGAGAAATTAACGCCATCAACACCCAAGCCAACGTCATCCAGGATGCTGCTGGCAAGAGCGGCCGTAACAAAAAGAGGAATGCTACCAATAAGAGACAGGAGGTGCCACCCGAGGTTGTGTCAAACGAAGGGCTTACATCCCAAGAACCATCTGCCACTGAGGCGAGCGAGGATGAAGTGGCGTTCTTGCTCGAGGACGTCTCGCTCGATAAAGAGTGGGTGATGAAGATGAACGCGGGGATGGAAGCCATGGAGATCTTTGGCCAACGCTTGGGGAAGGTGGAAGTCACCCTTAGCGTTCTTAAGGGGCACACTCTTGAAGAGATTGAGAGTATCCAAAATGACTTGGAGGGACGTACACAGACCGAGATGGAACTAAGGCAAACCATCACTGCCTTAGAGTGCAGACTCATGGAGGCTTTGAGTACTATCGATGCTATGAAGGCAAAGATAGATTCACTCGAGGAGCATGTCAATGCTGGTGTGATCGAGGAAGCCAGTAATGTTGTGGTAACGAGAGAGGCCAAGATCGAGGCTCCCAAACCCCCGGTGTTCAAAGGTTTTCGTGATGCACAAGAAGTGAAAAACTTCCTTTGGCACATGGAGAACTACTTCAGGCACGACAAAGTGAGGGACGACGAGGCCAAGACCAACACTGCGGTATTGTACCTCTCAGATACTGCCATGCTTTGGTGGAGAATGAAGATGGCCGACGTGGATAAAGTTCAATGTACTATGAGCACATGGGATCAGTTCAAAGCCGAGTTGAAGCGACAGTTCTTTCCAAACAATATCTTGTACGAGGCAAGACGCAAGCTTAGGGAATTGAAGCAAACAAGGAGCATATATAACTATGTCAAGGAGTTCACTATCAAATCCCCAACCTAACCAATGATGACTTGTTGTTCCACTTCATGGACGGGTTGCAAAACTGGGCTAAACAGGAGTTGCAACGCCGACAAGTCACTGATATAGACCAAGCCATAGTGGAGGCCGAATCATTGATGGATTTCAGGCATGACAAGCACGACAAAGGCAATGGAAAGGAGTCAAAGGTTAACAATGTTAAAGGTTGGGGAGATCATGGAAGAGGCAAGGAGATACATCAACAATACTCCAAGACTCAAGATTCCAAAAAGTCGAGTGGTCATCAGGGCTGCCGAGAAGAAGGAATGCTATATATGCGGAGGGCCGCACGGCTTCAGGAATTGTCCCGACCTAACGAGCCTCACTACTAAACAATAGCTGATTTGCGACTGAAAATTTGCGACCGACACAATCAGTCACAAATTTGTGATTGATTCGGTCGAAATTTTAAAAATAATATTTGTTATATTTTTTTAATTGTTTCGAATATTTTTCCGATAACATTGGTTGCAACATTTGGCGCAAAAATCAGGGATAAATAATTGCGACGGATTCAGTCGGAAACTAAAAGTCAAATAATTTTATTTGACCAGTTGCGTCCGTGTCGGTCGCAAATATTTTTAAACTTTGGTCAAATTATTTTTTCAAAATTGCGACTAAACCAGTCGCTAGGTTTGCGACGGATTCAGTCGCAGATTCTTTTTAAAATGCTAACCCCGTCCCAATTTTTAGTAAACTTAAAGCTTCCCCCTAAAATTTCCCGCTTCCTTTACTGTTGTCGCCCGCCCACTTAGTCTAAGACAGATGAACCCTAACCAAGACACGATGAACCTAGGCTATCTTTCTTCTTCAACACACGCCAAACACAAACCCTAGAATACCCGTGTCCTTTTCTTCAAAAAACCCTTAACTCCTCCAGCAACTCACGACCACCTTAAGTAGCCGCACCTGCTCATCGCTGCTTCACCTATAACGTCGCTAGCCACTCTACTCGCCGGAGTCAATGGCATCCTAAACGAAGAGAGAACTAGTCCGCCACCATTGCTCGCGTGAACCTCTGCCTCTTCTTCTTACCTTCCACCCCGCCGGATCTCCTGCCTCATCTGTCGGAACCCCAGTGTCTCACCTCCTCTCCAAGCCACCGGACACACGGGATTTTTCTATTTCTTTTGAGATTTCGAAAGAATACGACATACAAAAAGAAAGGAAATGTTTCTAATTTGAGTCAATGTTAGAATTTCAGAGAAATACTACGATAAATATTTTTCTTTTTCTGTCCCTATTTTTCAATTTCCTTGGTTTCAAAGATGGATTTTCGATTGAGGTTGAGCTAGGTTCAAGTTCGTCGGCGAGATTCGTGTCCTTTCGACGAAGTTCGATGTCCTGTTCTTGCTAAACATGAGGTAATTATGGTTTTCAGATATGAATGCTTCTTTTTCTAATTTTATTTTTTATTTTTTAATACATAAGCAAGGTGGAGATAGTTTGTCATACTAAATTGGTAGGAGATTAAGTTTCATAGTTAATTTGGTGATATATGAAGCAAATCGTTTCATTAGATTAATTCTTTTGTTGATAGAGCTAGGCAATGCCTGATAGATTAATTCTTTTGTTGAATTTTGAAATGTATGCATAACACTCCTCCTGGATCTGTATATAATACAACTTTCTCCTTTGTTTGGTTTCTTGCTTCTTGCTTCTCTGGTTATTTTCACCATGTCATATTTATTTGGTTTAGATATATCATGGATATAAATCAGGCGAAGTAACAATAATTTTATCTTATCCATTACAGAAAGGACAAGTTGAATTCTCCTACTGATTCAACTTAAGAAGTTAAGCTTATTATCGCTTCCAAATTTATTACACAAATGGATTCTCGCGGTAAAAAAATAAAAAAATCTAAGAAGAAGAAACACACTTTACCTAGATCAAATCAGCTTCCTCCACCTATACCAAATATGAGCCATCTTCCTATGCCTCCTTGTCCTTCCATGCCAGCTTCACAGTCATCTAACTTTTTCAAAGTCCCTCCCCCATCTAGCTCGCTTCCGTATTACTCCATGCCTTCTCATAGTTCGGCTTCAACCACCATTAATTTAATACCCACGCCTCATTTACCAGCTTCTTCCCCGCGTGGTCCTGCTAGTCAAATCGGCAACTCACCATCGATTGCATCCTCGAGCCATCATAGTAGCCAGCATGGCAGTTCATCTTTTGTACCTCATACATCGACCACTCAATTATCATCTCTAGCATCATCCACTCCAAGTATATCTAACTTGGAAATTGGAGGCTCTCACGCAGCTGCTTCCCCATCTACCAGTACGTCTACAGTTGCTGGAACCGTGAGACATTGTGCTGGAGGGACTATACAGTACGATCATCTTCATCGGCTGATTATCATTCCCCGTAACGTCGGGTGAGTTTTTATTCAATTTCCTTTTAAATACTTTCAATAAAATTTTGCATATAATGAATTTAATGACATTTTATATGTTAAAATTAAATGCAGGTTTTTGCCATCCTTTCAGGCCGCGCATATGGTAATGGAATCTATGAAGCCATTTTTTGACGAGCCTTGG
>MU751700.1:0-36346 GCA_026770625.1 Nicotiana glauca
GACTGTTAACAGAGTCAAACCCTTTCCTCGGTTCGGGATTCAACCGGTGACTTGGGACACCATTAATCTCCCAAGCGGCGACTCTGAATTTAAATAAATCCCGTTCCGACTATCCTTAAATTGGAAAAACTCCTTCCTTTTATTATATCCCTTCCCGGGGTGTAGCTAAAAAGCGGTAAAAAGGAGGTGTGACGGTTGGTCTTTGGGGAAAGAGGTCATGGGATCGATTCCTTGATCTGGCCAAACCATGAATTGTCTTAAACTAGAATCAAGCGCCCAAAGATTGGGCTGTCAGCAGCTTTATCTATTAAGGCCCAATAATAAGTAAATTAAATTTACTACTCTCGTTTCAAATTATTCCACATATGTTCAATAATAGACTAGTACTCAAAACAACTCAGTATTTCAAATTAGTTGAATTATGGAATTGAATCAAATGCTACACAGCCCTCTTTTGAACTTGTTCTTTTTACGATCACTGGAACAAATCAATAGTTTAAAAGCTATCATTTAAACTAACATTAACAACTAATAGCTCAAACTTTAATTATCATTACACATTTCCAGTACTCCAGATCCATTAGAAACAGTTGAGATCATTTTTGACAAACCAATATGAGATTATTTAAACTAATTACTGATTTTAGATCCGTGTATTATTACTTAACATTGTTTCACTATCAAAGTTTTGATAGTTACAACAGTTATTACAAAGCTAAACATGAAAGCCTCAACAACTAAACACCTGCTTTGCTACGTGAAATATACTGACAGCCATAACCACTGAATACTTATATTAGCATTATTTAGCTTCAGAACAAAAATAAAAGGAAAAATTACCTCCGAAACTTAAAATTAGACGGACCCAGGCTCAAGCTCAAACTTCGCCCACTTTGAGGTCGAACAGACCTTAGTCGAAGTGTTCTCAACCGAAAACACTCCGATTAAGGTCGATTAGACCCCAAATCTCTATTTTAATTGGACAGGTTTCAATATTTGGTTTTCTAGGGTTCTTGAGGGTTTGATTTGGGTTCGAACAGTTCTGGTCAGATTCAAACCAAACCAAGAGTGGTTTGGTAATGAGGGAGGTCAGGGGAGTGTCTGGGTGTGAGTTTGGGGCCGTTTGGGGTAGTTTCAAATTTTGCTCGAATCTTCGATTGAAGATTCGAGAAGTTGCGGGCTGATTCGAGCAAAACAGGTAAGGGATTTGGATTGAGAGTGGTCTAATGGCTTTAGGGTGTTAACTTGGTTGCCAGTGGCGTCGTTGCCGCCGGGTTTCAGGCGAAGGGGCATAGGGGCAGCTAGGTTTTGGGCTGGTTCGTCTCTGAGTTTCAGAGAGAGACGATGGGGGTGAGGGAGGTTTGGTTGGGGGGCATGGGGTAAGGGACTAAGGTCATATACGGGATGGGGAAATGATCCTGGGTTGTTAGATCATCCAAGATCAATGGCCAGGATCGGTTTTTTAGCAGGGGACGACGCCGTTTGGTTAAACAGGGGGTCCGGTTAGACCGGGTAACAGGTCGGGTACATGGAACAGGTATGAAAGGGTTGATCTCGACCGTTGGATTGATGTGATCCAACGGTTCATACTGAACGTTACATAAACGGTGTCGTTTGGGCGGAGATTTTGGCTGTTTTTGGACGAAAATGTTTGGGCCTGGGTGGGGTTGTTTTAGTATTGGCCCAAATCATTTTCCCTCTAATATTTCTCTCTTTTCCTTTCTTTTTCTTTATTTTACTCCTAAATTAATTTCAAAAAATTTAACCAGAATACTAATTATAAATTTCAAAACTACAATTCACTCACAAATACTAATTAACGCTTAACAATAATTATCACACATAATAAAATACCAAATTTAAAAGAAAAAACACACAATTTCGATGTTTAAACACTAAAAAATGCGAAGTACGTTATTTTTATTTCGTTTCATTTCATTTTTTTTTTTGTAAAACAAACTGCTTGCTTAACTAATCCTAAATGTAAGCGCAACATATTTTTGTATTTTTTATTTATTTAAACACCTAAATACGCATAGACACAGGCAAATAATGACATAAAAATACTATGAAAAAATCACAAAAATGCACCCAATAAAACAGACAGTTTTTGTTTTGATTTCTTTGGGAGTAGTTCTCGTGAGGCAAAAATCTCGTGCTCACAACTAGTATGATTGGACTCGTAATTGAATGGGCTCTCAGATTTTATGAGTTTTTTTAAGTTCTGAGGTGCGGGCCCAGATGTGATTTTTGGCTGAATTTGGGATTTTATTTAGGATTCGGTCTTTATCATTTGTAATTACTTCCTTGGTCTTTATCTGATGTATTTTGAGTTGTTTTTGGCTAGTTTTGAGCCGTTTAGAGGTCACGACACGTGCGATGGCATGCTTGGAGCATTGTTTGGCTTTCTCGATTTTTGGAATTGGCTTGTTTGAGATAAGTAACTGTATAGTGGACCTAATTTGTTGATATTTGTGTTTTTCATNGAATACTAATTATAAATTTCAAAACTACAATTCACTCACAAATACTAATTAACGCTTAACAATAATTATCACACATAATAAAATACCAAATTTAAAAGAAAAAACACACAATTTCGATGTTTAAACACTAAAAAATGCGAAGTACGTTATTTTTATTTCGTTTCATTTCATTTTTTTTTTTGTAAAACAAACTGCTTGCTTAACTAATCCTAAATGTAAGCGCAACATATTTTTGTATTTTTTATTTATTTAAACACCTAAATACGCATAGACACAGGCAAATAATGACATAAAAATACTATGAAAAAATCACAAAAATGCACCCAATAAAACAGACAGTTTTTGTTTTGATTTCTTTGGGAGTAGTTCTCGTGAGGCAAAAATCTCGTGCTCACAACTAGTATGATTGGACTCGTAATTGAATGGGCTCTCAGATTTTATGAGTTTTTTTAAGTTCTGAGGTGCGGGCCCAGATGTGATTTTTGGCTGAATTTGGGATTTTATTTAGGATTCGGTCTTTATCATTTGTAATTACTTCCTTGGTCTTTATCTGATGTATTTTGAGTTGTTTTTGGCTAGTTTTGAGCCGTTTAGAGGTCACGACACGTGCGATGGCATGCTTGGAGCATTGTTTGGCTTTCTCGATTTTTGGAATTGGCTTGTTTGAGATAAGTAACTGTATAGTGGACCTAATTTGTTGATATTTGTGTTTTTCACCATGTGATAAAGTGTTGAGCTCTACATCATGCTAGATATCATGTTGACGCCTTATGCTGATATTGTTGGGACCTATAGTGGTCGTTTCTTGCTGTCATCTCATCGATTTTATTGATATTTCATACTCAGTCATATCCATGCATTCATATCATATCTCAGTCTCAGTTGTTACTTATTGATACATCATACCATTGTTTCAGGTAAGTTTTCATGACGTTGTGAGCCTGTGGATGAGACTGGAGAGATTGATAACTGAGTGAGGACGAGAACCTGATTATGAGTGACAGTTATGGGATGGGGCTGCATGCCGCAGCGGTTATATTGATGATTATGATAATGCTTGGGCTGAAGGATCCCCTCCGTAGTCTATAACACACCCCTAGTGAGCGCAGATGATATTATTGAGGGATGGATTTACCTGGACATGGATTTGTCTGAAGTATTTGATATATGGAGATGGATTTCTCCACAGGGATGGATTGCCCTTTATCCTCGGTACTGGGTGACTTATAATCAGTGTTCTATATGTTACGGGATGGATTTTCCTGGGTCGCATGGGCCATATACAATACTGATTGAGCATTTATATATATATATATATATATATATATATATATATATATATATATATATATATATATATATATATATATAGAGAGAGAGAGAGAGAGAGAGAGAGATGGATCTTCTCCAAGGGGTCGGCTTGGACTTCCTCGATACTGAGTAACTAATGATCAGTGATGTATATATATTCCGAGATGGATCTTACCTGGGACGTATGAGCCATATACAGTACCGAGTGGTTGAAAATTTCGAGTGGAGAGTGTGAGTTCATGTTTTATCTCTAGGATACATGGCACCGGCATGCATACATGATATACATGCATATAGATGCATTCTTCCTCATATCACACGGTATCACGTCGTTCACAATTTCTTTTACACACATTGATATGTGGCATAGAGAGGTATTTCACACTTGCTATTTGAAAAGAAAAATGAAACATCTTATTTATTGTTGAAAGGATTTGTTTTTTTGGAAAAATTGCAGTTTTCAAACTATCTCGTATTTTTTGATGACTTCGGTAAAGGTTTGGGTTTTCACTGATGTTCATGAAAGTGGAACTATTTTCAAAAAATAGTGCAAAAGCTGAACATTTTCATCTCTAGGATTATTTCCTTGTTTATATGCTCTATATTTTTATGAATTGTTGTTGGTTATTGGTGTTGGACCCGACCTATGTTCTAGCTCATCACTACTTTCAACCTGAGGTTAGGTTTGTTACTTTTTGAGTACATGATGTCAGTTGTACTCATACTACACTTCATGCACATTGCGTGCACATTCCGGATGCCGATGTTACTGTGTTCGATGGTTGCTGGATTCGAAGGTGTACATGCGTTCCTGTTGGAGCTGCCTCTTGTTCATGGTAGCCTTAGATTATAAAACTCTGTTTATGTACTTTTCAAACAAAAGATGTATTTTCTTCATATCAGCTTTATAAACCCTATTCTTAGAAGCTTATTATTTGTACTAGCAGTCTTTCAGAAAATGTATAAGATTTAGAGAATTCCTTTGTTTAATTGTCTTATTAATGTTATTGGAATTAGATAGTTATTAGTTTTCTTACCTAGCGGGTTGGGTTAGGCGCCATCATTACTAGTTGATTTTGGGTCGTGACAGTTTGGTATCAGCACCCTAGGTTCAAAGGTTCTACAAGTCATGAGCAAGTATCTAGTAGTCTTGCGGATTGGTATGATGACGTCCATACCTATCTTGGAGATGCTACAAGATATTAAGGATATGTTTCCCATCTTTCTTTCCTTATCGTGTGGCATTGATTTCAACTTGAAGTGTAACTCTTTGAATTTCTTCCACACACTTGTAAGCGCACATGAGCGTTCGGTATCAGTTGTGCATCAACGACCTATGTTCTCTGGATGAGGTGCGAGATGTGATTTTAGTATGATGATGAAGGGCCAGTTTGGAGGCCTTGAGGGTGGGTTTTGACTATAGCTTGAACACAGATATGTTGATCGTGTGAGCACATGCTTTTGGATTTATATGTTCGATAATGTCCCTATTAGTGGAATGTGTGGCTGGATAGCTGCGTGATGAGTATAATGTGACTACAAGATATGTTCATATGGGTTAGATTTGATGAGAAGGATTGCTTAAGGTGTAGAAAGAACTATTTGATTCTTGATTTCCATCTTGATTTGACATATAATATCAAGTTATGGGTGTGATCCTCTTCATGTTGTTTAGTTGAGGAGTGGAGTAGATTTTCATGTCATGATATGAGTTCATACTCAGGAAGATTAAGTGGTTGCGTAATAGTTATGACTATGGAAGGGTGAAGAAAAATGTCAGTTTGAGGCTAAGCATATGGGTTATCTCTTGCGGGATGTCCTGAGGTTGTGTGATCCCTATGTTGTTCTGTTGAGAGTTCTCTTTTACTAGTGAATTATATGTAGTGCAATTTTAGTTAGGATCGTTTATGGAAGTTGGCTTGACTATTACGAGGATGAATGCGAGATTTGCAAATGAATTGAGGTGTTATATAGTTTGTGCGACATGAGCTTAGGAAGGATTTAGTCGAATCTTATTGCGGTGTTATGACATTATCGGGGTGGCTATTGTAAGTTATCAGATACTTTATTCCTTGGCTTTGAGCCAAGTGGGGGAGCCTGCTATCGACGGGTTGTGTAAGGCCCTATGAAAAAATTTGTCCTCAAAACCCAGTAGCTCGTAGGGTCAAGTCCCGAATATGTGTTAGGGATGCGTAAAAGGTCCGGACCCTTTGTACTCGTTTAGCATTTAAAAATAAAAGAATAAAAGTTTCCAGGAAAAATGCTATTATGCGGTCCAGAATGCGGTCGCAAACCAGGTATTCGGACTGTATTTCTGCCGCAGATTGATTCAGTCTTTTGGTTAAAATGGAGGTCAAAATGTGGTGAATTATGAGACCGCATAACTTATATGCTGACCGCATTTCTACCACAAAGTGAAATAGGGTGTCAGTCAAATTTAAGGTCAAAAATGCGGTGCATTATGCGACCGTAAATCGGGTATGCGGACCGCATTTTCGTCGTAAACCCAAATAGAACGTCTAGAGTTTTGAAGCACTTTTGTGGTCCACTATGCGGACCGGATTCTTGTTATGCGATCACAAAATGCAACCGCAAACCCGACTCGGCACCAATTTTTCTAAATTTTCAAACCCGACCCTTTTTCAACAAAACACCCCAACCCCTCATTTTTAACACATTTTCTAATCAAATAAGAGAGAGGGAAGAGAGGGTTCATGAGAGAGAAAGTCATATCCATCAAGTTGATTCTTCAAAACTATCCGGGCCAGGGAATTTCAAAGTAATTGTCTTCACCCCCATTCTCGCAGGTAAAATCCCTAACCCATTTTCATTAACTTTCAGGTTTAATTAAGGGGGGGAGTCTCATGCATTGATTCTTGATAATAGAGGTTGAAACATTCATGCATGTCTTTTAGAACCTAAAATCTGGTAAGAGGGATTGGGTAGGAGTAAAGCATTGTACAAAGGAGGATTGATAACCTAAATGTGTCCGAGTAGTGATTGTGAACTTTGATTCTAAGAAATATGTGTTAATTTGTGCACTAGATTGACGTTGCTAGGCTTTTTGGTGAATTGAAAGTAAAGGTTAAAAGGGAATTCGACTCCAGGTATGTATGGCTAACTTTGAACTTTGGTATGTGATATCTACTGGATTATTNGTTTCAATATTTGGTTTTCTAGGGTTCTTGAGGGTTTGATTTGGGTTCGAACAGTTCTGGTCAGATTCAAACCAAACCAAGAGTGGTTTGGTAATGAGGGAGGTCAGGGGAGTGTCTGGGTGTGAGTTTGGGGCCGTTTGGGGTAGTTTCAAATTTTGCTCGAATCTTCGATTGAAGATTCGAGAAGTTGCGGGCTGATTCGAGCAAAACAGGTAAGGGATTTGGATTGAGAGTGGTCTAATGGCTTTAGGGTGTTAACTTGGTTGCCAGTGGCGTCGTTGCCGCCGGGTTTCAGGCGAAGGGGCATAGGGGCAGCTAGGTTTTGGGCTGGTTCGTCTCTGAGTTTCAGAGAGAGACGATGGGGGTGAGGGAGGTTTGGTTGGGGGGCATGGGGTAAGGGACTAAGGTCATATACGGGATGGGGAAATGATCCTGGGTTGTTAGATCATCCAAGATCAATGGCCAGGATCGGTTTTTTAGCAGGGGACGACGCCGTTTGGTTAAACAGGGGGTCCGGTTAGACCGGGTAACAGGTCGGGTACATGGAACAGGTATGAAAGGGTTGATCTCGACCGTTGGATTGATGTGATCCAACGGTTCATACTGAACGTTACATAAACGGTGTCGTTTGGGCGGAGATTTTGGCTGTTTTTGGACGAAAATGTTTGGGCCTGGGTGGGGTTGTTTTAGTATTGGCCCAAATCATTTTCCCTCTAATATTTCTCTCTTTTCCTTTCTTTTTCTTTATTTTACTCCTAAATTAATTTCAAAAAATTTAACCAGAATACTAATTATAAATTTCAAAACTACAATTCACTCACAAATACTAATTAACGCTTAACAATAATTATCACACATAATAAAATACCAAATTTAAAAGAAAAAACACACAATTTCGATGTTTAAACACTAAAAAATGCGAAGTACGTTATTTTTATTTCGTTTCATTTCATTTTTTTTTTTGTAAAACAAACTGCTTGCTTAACTAATCCTAAATGTAAGCGCAACATATTTTTGTATTTTTTATTTATTTAAACACCTAAATACGCATAGACACAGGCAAATAATGACATAAAAATACTATGAAAAAATCACAAAAATGCACCCAATAAAACAGACAGTTTTTGTTTTGATTTCTTTGGGAGTAGTTCTCGTGAGGCAAAAATCTCGTGCTCACAACTAGTATGATTGGACTCGTAATTGAATGGGCTCTCAGATTTTATGAGTTTTTTTAAGTTCTGAGGTGCGGGCCCAGATGTGATTTTTGGCTGAATTTGGGATTTTATTTAGGATTCGGTCTTTATCATTTGTAATTACTTCCTTGGTCTTTATCTGATGTATTTTGAGTTGTTTTTGGCTAGTTTTGAGCCGTTTAGAGGTCACGACACGTGCGATGGCATGCTTGGAGCATTGTTTGGCTTTCTCGATTTTTGGAATTGGCTTGTTTGAGATAAGTAACTGTATAGTGGACCTAATTTGTTGATATTTGTGTTTTTCACCATGTGATAAAGTGTTGAGCTCTACATCATGCTAGATATCATGTTGACGCCTTATGCTGATATTGTTGGGACCTATAGTGGTCGTTTCTTGCTGTCATCTCATCGATTTTATTGATATTTCATACTCAGTCATATCCATGCATTCATATCATATCTCAGTCTCAGTTGTTACTTATTGATACATCATACCATTGTTTCAGGTAAGTTTTCATGACGTTGTGAGCCTGTGGATGAGACTGGAGAGATTGATAACTGAGTGAGGACGAGAACCTGATTATGAGTGACAGTTATGGGATGGGGCTGCATGCCGCAGCGGTTATATTGATGATTATGATAATGCTTGGGCTGAAGGATCCCCTCCGTAGTCTATAACACACCCCTAGTGAGCGCAGATGATATTATTGAGGGATGGATTTACCTGGACATGGATTTGTCTGAAGTATTTGATATATGGAGATGGATTTCTCCACAGGGATGGATTGCCCTTTATCCTCGGTACTGGGTGACTTATAATCAGTGTTCTATATGTTACGGGATGGATTTTCCTGGGTCGCATGGGCCATATACAATACTGATTGAGCATTTATATATATATATATATATATATATATATATATATATATATATATATATATATATATATATATATATATAGAGAGAGAGAGAGAGAGAGAGAGAGATGGATCTTCTCCAAGGGGTCGGCTTGGACTTCCTCGATACTGAGTAACTAATGATCAGTGATGTATATATATTCCGAGATGGATCTTACCTGGGACGTATGAGCCATATACAGTACCGAGTGGTTGAAAATTTCGAGTGGAGAGTGTGAGTTCATGTTTTATCTCTAGGATACATGGCACCGGCATGCATACATGATATACATGCATATAGATGCATTCTTCCTCATATCACACGGTATCACGTCGTTCACAATTTCTTTTACACACATTGATATGTGGCATAGAGAGGTATTTCACACTTGCTATTTGAAAAGAAAAATGAAACATCTTATTTATTGTTGAAAGGATTTGTTTTTTTGGAAAAATTGCAGTTTTCAAACTATCTCGTATTTTTTGATGACTTCGGTAAAGGTTTGGGTTTTCACTGATGTTCATGAAAGTGGAACTATTTTCAAAAAATAGTGCAAAAGCTGAACATTTTCATCTCTAGGATTATTTCCTTGTTTATATGCTCTATATTTTTATGAATTGTTGTTGGTTATTGGTGTTGGACCCGACCTATGTTCTAGCTCATCACTACTTTCAACCTGAGGTTAGGTTTGTTACTTTTTGAGTACATGATGTCAGTTGTACTCATACTACACTTCATGCACATTGCGTGCACATTCCGGATGCCGATGTTACTGTGTTCGATGGTTGCTGGATTCGAAGGTGTACATGCGTTCCTGTTGGAGCTGCCTCTTGTTCATGGTAGCCTTAGATTATAAAACTCTGTTTATGTACTTTTCAAACAAAAGATGTATTTTCTTCATATCAGCTTTATAAACCCTATTCTTAGAAGCTTATTATTTGTACTAGCAGTCTTTCAGAAAATGTATAAGATTTAGAGAATTCCTTTGTTTAATTGTCTTATTAATGTTATTGGAATTAGATAGTTATTAGTTTTCTTACCTAGCGGGTTGGGTTAGGCGCCATCATTACTAGTTGATTTTGGGTCGTGACAGTTTGGTATCAGCACCCTAGGTTCAAAGGTTCTACAAGTCATGAGCAAGTATCTAGTAGTCTTGCGGATTGGTATGATGACGTCCATACCTATCTTGGAGATGCTACAAGATATTAAGGATATGTTTCCCATCTTTCTTTCCTTATCGTGTGGCATTGATTTCAACTTGAAGTGTAACTCTTTGAATTTCTTCCACACACTTGTAAGCGCACATGAGCGTTCGGTATCAGTTGTGCATCAACGACCTATGTTCTCTGGATGAGGTGCGAGATGTGATTTTAGTATGATGATGAAGGGCCAGTTTGGAGGCCTTGAGGGTGGGTTTTGACTATAGCTTGAACACAGATATGTTGATCGTGTGAGCACATGCTTTTGGATTTATATGTTCGATAATGTCCCTATTAGTGGAATGTGTGGCTGGATAGCTGCGTGATGAGTATAATGTGACTACAAGATATGTTCATATGGGTTAGATTTGATGAGAAGGATTGCTTAAGGTGTAGAAAGAACTATTTGATTCTTGATTTCCATCTTGATTTGACATATAATATCAAGTTATGGGTGTGATCCTCTTCATGTTGTTTAGTTGAGGAGTGGAGTAGATTTTCATGTCATGATATGAGTTCATACTCAGGAAGATTAAGTGGTTGCGTAATAGTTATGACTATGGAAGGGTGAAGAAAAATGTCAGTTTGAGGCTAAGCATATGGGTTATCTCTTGCGGGATGTCCTGAGGTTGTGTGATCCCTATGTTGTTCTGTTGAGAGTTCTCTTTTACTAGTGAATTATATGTAGTGCAATTTTAGTTAGGATCGTTTATGGAAGTTGGCTTGACTATTACGAGGATGAATGCGAGATTTGCAAATGAATTGAGGTGTTATATAGTTTGTGCGACATGAGCTTAGGAAGGATTTAGTCGAATCTTATTGCGGTGTTATGACATTATCGGGGTGGCTATTGTAAGTTATCAGATACTTTATTCCTTGGCTTTGAGCCAAGTGGGGGAGCCTGCTATCGACGGGTTGTGTAAGGCCCTATGAAAAAATTTGTCCTCAAAACCCAGTAGCTCGTAGGGTCAAGTCCCGAATATGTGTTAGGGATGCGTAAAAGGTCCGGACCCTTTGTACTCGTTTAGCATTTAAAAATAAAAGAATAAAAGTTTCCAGGAAAAATGCTATTATGCGGTCCAGAATGCGGTCGCAAACCAGGTATTCGGACTGTATTTCTGCCGCAGATTGATTCAGTCTTTTGGTTAAAATGGAGGTCAAAATGTGGTGAATTATGAGACCGCATAACTTATATGCTGACCGCATTTCTACCACAAAGTGAAATAGGGTGTCAGTCAAATTTAAGGTCAAAAATGCGGTGCATTATGCGACCGTAAATCGGGTATGCGGACCGCATTTTCGTCGTAAACCCAAATAGAACGTCTAGAGTTTTGAAGCACTTTTGTGGTCCACTATGCGGACCGGATTCTTGTTATGCGATCACAAAATGCAACCGCAAACCCGACTCGGCACCAATTTTTCTAAATTTTCAAACCCGACCCTTTTTCAACAAAACACCCCAACCCCTCATTTTTAACACATTTTCTAATCAAATAAGAGAGAGGGAAGAGAGGGTTCATGAGAGAGAAAGTCATATCCATCAAGTTGATTCTTCAAAACTATCCGGGCCAGGGAATTTCAAAGTAATTGTCTTCACCCCCATTCTCGCAGGTAAAATCCCTAACCCATTTTCATTAACTTTCAGGTTTAATTAAGGGGGGGAGTCTCATGCATTGATTCTTGATAATAGAGGTTGAAACATTCATGCATGTCTTTTAGAACCTAAAATCTGGTAAGAGGGATTGGGTAGGAGTAAAGCATTGTACAAAGGAGGATTGATAACCTAAATGTGTCCGAGTAGTGATTGTGAACTTTGATTCTAAGAAATATGTGTTAATTTGTGCACTAGATTGACGTTGCTAGGCTTTTTGGTGAATTGAAAGTAAAGGTTAAAAGGGAATTCGACTCCAGGTATGTATGGCTAACTTTGAACTTTGGTATGTGATATCTACTGGATTATTTGTGAAATTCTGGTGATTGGCATGATTTGAGCGTTCCTAGTTAAGTCTCCCGATATAATGGTGTAAGTAATTGGCAATAAACCGAATGTGTGGATGTAAATATGTTATATGGTAAGAGTCGAGAAACAAATGATGGAAAGAAATTGTAATTGATGCAATCGAAACAACTAAGGTAATAACATGTCTGGCTTGTTATGGGCAATTATTGTGGTGACTTAAATTGCATATGAACTATTGAATATGATGGAAGAGGTATTGATGGTTATGGAAATTCATTGCGAATTGTTGTTATTGTCCTTGGGAATTGTTGATTGTTGTTGTTATTGTGTTGTTTGTCAATTGTGATTGTTTTGGTGGGATCAGGTTGTGCGCCGCAACACGAAGTAATAAGGTGTGGGTTGTGGTGATAACGGTGGCCGAGGTAATAAGGGTGGAAAGTGATCAAAATCATTATTGAAATGAAAATATGAAAAAGTTGTGAAATCATTGATGTGAAAATGTTGAAGGGGAAATGGAGAGTTTGTAACCTTGTTGAGCTTGATTGTTTCCTTTCATGTGTGTTTGGTTGTTGATTACATTACTACTTGCTACTTGTGTATGGTTTGAGTTTACTTAGGGCAAAGTTTGTTCATACATACCAGTACAATTCAAATGTACTGACGTCCTTTTTGCCGGGGGCGCTATATTCGTGTTATGATTGTAGGTGGATCCGTAGCAGGTACTCCAGTCCACCGAACGTAGCTCCCGTTCATGTTCCGTCAGCTGTATTGGTGAGCCCCTTTCTTCTCGGGGCCCTGCGTGGCTCATGCCGCTTTTATTTCGGAGTCTTATTTTGTTTTTGTGCAAGGTATAGCTGGAGCCTTGTTATCGGCAAGTACTGTATTATCCTTTTGTATCTTTAGAGGTTCAGTAGACCCTGAATATGGGTTACAAACTTATGTAAATATGTATTTTGTATGTTGGGCGATGTAAGTTGTAAACCTCATTAAGTAACCATGTATGTTATGTATGTTTTGAAAAAAGGTGTTTTAATTATAAACGGCTAATTCCTTGATTAATAGGCAATGAAAATACGGGGTAACGCATGGGGGTAGGAAAGGCACCTAGGTCCGCTTGACTGGCCCTACCCGGTCGGGCACCGGTCATGTCCCTTGGTTCGGGGCATGACAGGTTGATTGCACGGTATATGTTATATTGGTTTCAGTTTGAGGTATACTAGTGAATTAGTATGGCTTACAGAGGTTGAGATCGAGGATGACTCGGGTAAAGGAAAATTTGGATAAAGGTTGTGTTATGCTCTATGGGTATATGAGAAATATTGGATGGTGTCGAGACTCGCAGTATTCCTATATCATTGTGGATTCTACATTTTAGTATCAAGAAGGTAAAATGAACAACTTTAAACTCATAGAAGGTCTCTTCAAAGTGGGTATCTCGGTTGTGGTACTAGTGAGGTGCTTAAGAGAGTTCAGTCGCTTATGAGCCTTAGGGCAATGTAGTTTTATGCTTGGGTGTCGTGTGGTAAGTCTTGTTTGAGGATTGTGGAATTATGGCGAGGAGAAGTATCAAATTCTAAGCTAATTCGGAAAGGAACTCGGAGAATTAGGATAGCTTAGTAACGGGTTGGATCAGCATAGTAACGGATGTGATTGGCTCTTTTGGTTCTTATGATGTAGTGAGTTTCTACAGTTGTTTTATGGTGATACTCCTAGGTTTTGACGACCTGTGTAGCTGGGTTGAATTAGAGGGATTCAGTCCTAACGGTTTGGTTTTGCGAAAACGGCATTCGGAGAGTTTTTGATGATTTCTACCACGGTTAGAGATGTATATTTTTCTACCAGCGTGAGTAACATATGATGTATAGTGATTTTCTCCTGGATGGGATCAAATGGAAAGTTTTTGGCTAATTGAGTATATAGTTGCTTACGACTCAGAGTGGATTATGAAGTTCTTATATTTATCATAGGATGTCATGGTATATGTGGTGTGGTGTATGGGATCGAGATTGGCATGTGCAAGGTCACGATCCAGTTTTGAAAGGAGGGTCATGAGTTCTTAGGTAGCATGGATAGTTTCAGATGACTAGGTAATGATATTACTACCTGGTATGGCTTGATGAGAGTATACATTTTATAAGGGGCAATGTGTTTCGATTTATGGATACTTCATTGGTATTGCGGCACTCTCCTGGTTGATCGACTGCTCATGTTCAAATTTTGCTTTGTGGCACAGAAGAATTATAGAAGTATTCCTCGTGTGATGATAGTGTATTGGAGAAGTGTTAGATATTCAAGCGGTGGAGTTGAGATCAGACATGGTGATTAGTGTGTTCTATGGATTTGGAGACTAGGAGTTCTCATGAGTAGATTATTTCGAGGTTGTGGATTGTGAAAATGTATCCAAGATTAGTTAGAGAATACTATGCGTTGTGATTCAGTCATTGTGGACTTTCGGAGGGTTATTTATCTATTTTGGGTGACCAAAGTTGATTTAGGGTTCATTAGTAGGCCCAATATGGATGTGTGTTCTGCACGAAGTCGGATTTGTTGACTCCGAACTGCTATTGTTAAGGGATGTGCCATTCAGTTATTGTTGAGCTCATTCGTGTTCTCAAATGATCTATGAGTTACCCTTCTATGTTACGAGGAGTTGTGATTCGTTGGTTATATGCACATATGTTGCGGTTCTATTTGGGCTTTATAGAGGAAATTTGAGCAAGATGAGTATTTTGGGTATTGCATGATTGATTGCGCATTGGCTATGTTCTTTCTGGATAGTTGCATTATGTTATTTCCTCTCCGTGGTTATGGTAATGCACTTTGGGTACTTGATGTCGAATTTCGAGTGGTTATTGATTTTGAGCATGTTGGCTCAAGGTATATAATATGGACCAGCATTTGGATGCGGTCACGCATTGTAGCGAAGTTATGTTAAGATATGATCCTTTGTATTGGATTCGTGTGTTTTTGTTCTACAGTATGTGCTAGGCTCTTAGCATCATGTTGTGATGGTACTTGTTAAGCTGGCAGGACAGTCCTCTTATTTGAGGCATTTTCAGGATTTAGTGCATTTGGAATGTTGCTAATTGGCGCACGAGTTGCACAGGTTGTGGCTTTAAGCTGTATTGATGTGTCATATAACTAGAGTGATTATGCTAGATGGGATGAGGTCATCGTACCTATAATAGGTGCTATCGGATCTGATTTCTATATATTTGGAAGGATATTATTGTTGATCGGCTTAGAGATTTGCTGCAGTTTCTACCGAAGAGAGGAATTTCCATAACATGTTCATCTGGTGAAAGGTTGTAAGTTTCTGTGTATTTCTTTCATCGTTGGCAGTGTATGAAGGTGTTAGAATGAGGCTCTATTTGATAAGAGGCTTATTACCAGTATTGGGTTGTTTTGAGCAGCTACTGTGATTAGAAATTATCGCTATGAGTGTTTGAATGATGTGGTATATCATGTGTTCACATCTTGGGTTTTGATTTCAGCTTGTTCAGACTTATACAGTGTGTAGATCTAAGACTCTGATCTTATAGAAATTTTGGATGTTGGAAATTGGGCTTTGAGGCTTATAGGTTAAGGTTGGAGTAATGATTTTGAGTTATATTGTGTTATCAGACCCATATAGGATAGGGTAAGGTGGGATCACCTCGGGGTATGTGCATGGTAAGGTTACACAGCAATGTGATGGCTTTTGCAACAATTCTTGGCACGTTCGAGGATGAACATATTTTTAAGTAGGGGAGGATGTAACGACCTGACTAGTCATTTGGATCATTTGATCGGTTGTTTGAGGGCATGAGTAGCTCCGTATGAAGTATTATGACTTATGTGAATCGTCGGTTTCGGTTTTGAGGTTATTCATAATTGATTTAGAAGAATGATCCTCAATTAGAAGCTCTAAATTTGAAAGGTTTGACCAAGTTTTGACTTTTTAGTATTTGACCTAGGATTGGATTTCCGATGGTTCTGTTAGCTCCATTGGGTGATTTTCAACTTAGGAGCGCATCTGGATTGTGATTTGGAGGTCCGTACTAGAGTTTGGCTTGAAATGGTGAAAGTTGGAATTTTGAAAAGTTTGACCGAGAGTGAAATTTTTGATATCGGGGTTGAATTCTGGTTCCGGAAGTTAGATTAGGTCAGTAATGTCAAATATGACCTGTGTGCAAAATTTAAGGTCAATCGGACTTCATTTGATAGGTTTCGGCATCGATTGTGTAAGTTTGAAGTTTCAAGTTCATTGATTCTTGAATCAAGGTGTGATTCATCGTTTTGATGTTGTATGTGTGTTTTGAGGACTCGAGTAGGTCCATGTTATATTATTAGACTTGTTGGTATGTTTGGGATGTGGTCCCGAGGGGCTCAGGTAAGTTTCAGACAGATTTTGAACTATTTTTCCTTTATTATGTGTTACTGGTTCTCCAGAAACTGAGTATCTGGTTTCCTTAATCGCTATCGCGAGGTAGGGATCGCGATCGCCTAGAGTTATTTTGAAGGCTGGGAAAAATTATTCATCGCGTTCGCGAGTCTTTAGATGCAATCACATAGGCTGTTGTAATTTGAGCATTGTGTTCGCGTAGGCCTTCACATGTTCGCGTAGAGTGTTTGGCTGAGCTGGGCAGTGTCCGCTTCTTCTTCGCTCTCGTGGTCCTTTGTACCGATTGTGTACTGCATTTTCAGGGACAGTGCATTTCCTTCTCGCGATCGCGAGGTTGTTTCCGCGATCGCGATTCATTTATTGGCCCAGTGATTATAGAGTACTCTATTTCGAGGGTTTCGGTCATTTTTGCATTTTAGGAGCTATGGAGCTCGGATTGAGGCGATTATCTTCGATTTTAGCTTTTGATTGATAAATTCTAAAGAGGAAAATTGGGGATTTTGGCCTAAAGTTTCATAATATGAATTTCTGAGTTTTGAACGCCGATTTAGAGTTGGATTTGAGTGAAACTAGTATGGTTGGGCTCGTAATTGAATGGGTTGTCAGATTTTGTGAGTTTTGTCGGGTTCCGAGGTGCAGGACCGGGTGTAATTTTTGGCCGAATTTTGGATTTGATTTAGGATTCCATCTTTATCATTTGTAATTGCTTCCTTGGGCTTTATCTGATGTATTTGAGTTGGTTTTCGCTAGTTTTGAGCCGTTCGGAGGTTGCTACGCGTGGGATGGCATTCTTGGAGCATCACTTGGCTTGCTCAGTATTTGGAATTGGATTGTTTGAGATAAGTAACTCTTCTAAAATTAGTGCTGAGGGTATGAAACCCCAAATTACGTGTTGTGTGATTTGTATTGAGGTGATGCACATGCTAGGTGATGGGCGTGTGGGCACACCTAGTGAATTGTGACCTCGTTGTCTTCAGGGCACTGTATAGTGGCCCTACTTTGTTGATGTCTGTGTTTTTCACCATGTGATAAAGTATTGAGCTGTACATCACGCTAGATATCATGTTTAGGACTTATGCTGATATTGTTTGGACCTATAGTGGTCGTTTCTTGCTGTCATCTCATCGATTTCATTGGTATTTCGTACTCAATCATATTCATGCATTCATATCATATCTCATTGTCAATTGTTACTTATTGATACATTATATCATTGTTTCGGGTCAGCTTTTATAACATTGTGAGCCTGTGGGTGAGACTGGAGAGATTGATGGTTGAGTGAGGCCGAGAACTTGATTATGAGTGACAGTTATGGGATCGGGCTGCACGTTGATGTGGTTATATTGATGATTATGATAGCGATTAGGCTGAAGGAGCAGGTCCGGAATCTGTAACACACGCCAGTGAGCGCGGATGATATTATTGAGGCATGGATTTGTCTGAAGTATTTTATAGCTGGAGATGGATTTCTCCAAAGAGGTACTGGGTGACTTATAGTCAGTGTTGTATATGTTCCGGGATGGATTTTCTTGGGCCTGCATGGGTCATATACAGTACCGATTGAGCATTCATATATACCTGGAGATGGATCTTCTCCAAGGGGCAGGATTGGACTTCCTCGATACTAAGTAACTGATGATCAGTGATGTATATATATTCCGGGATGGATCTTAGCTGGGCCGTATGAGCCATATACAGTACCGAGTGGTTGAGAATTTTGAGTGGAGAGTGTGAGTTCATGTTTCATCTCTGGGATACATGGCACTGGCATGCATACATGACATACATGCATAGAGATGCATTCTTCCTCATACCGCACGGTATCACGTCTCTCATGATTTCTTTTACACGCATTGATATATGGTATAGATAGGTATTTCACAGTAGCTATTTGGAAAGTAAAATAAAACATCTTATTTATTATTGAAAGAATTTTTTTTAGGGGGGAAAATTGCAGTTTTCAAACTATCTCGTATTTTTTGACAACTTCAGTAAAGGTTTGGGTTTACATTGATGTTCTTGAAAAGCGAAACTATTTTCGGAAAACTGTGCAAAAGTTGAACATTTTTATCTCCAAGATTATTTCCTTGTTTATATGCTCTACATTGTGATGAACTACTATTGGTTATTGGTGTCGGACCCGACCTATGTTCCAGCTTGTCACTACTTTCAACTTGAGTTTAGGTTTGTTACTTTTTGAGTACATGGGGTCGGTTGTACTCATATTACACTTCCTGTACATTGCGAGCAGATTCTGAATGTCAATGTTGCTATGTCCGATGGTTGCTGGATTTGAAGGTGTACCTACGTTCCTGCTGGAGCTGCCTCTTGTTCACAGTAGCCTTAGATTATAAAACTCGGTTTATGTACTTTTCAGACAGAACATGTCTTTTCTTCATATCAGCTTTGTAAACTCTATTATTAGAAGCTCATCTTTTACTACCAGTCCTTGGGAAAATGTGTAAGATTCAAAGAATTCCTTTATTTAATTGTCTTATTAATGTTATTGGAATTAAGTAATTATTAGTTGGTTTACTTAGCGGGTTGGGTTAGGTGTCATCGTGACTATTTTGGGTCGTAACAAAAATTGTAACCTCAATTAAGACTAACCAATTATAGGATGAGATGATGATAATTTCAAATAAAGATAAGTAGTTATGAAAAGATAGCATGACAATAGAAAAAGTAAAATCTTCAGTTAAGTCAAATAAGAGTCTTCCTAAAGTGATTAATTCCAATTTAAGCATGTAGAGGTGAAACTAGTGAATAGGAACTCAGTCATATCAAGAACAACTTCCTACACAGTGAATATAAGGACCTAAGAATCCTAAAGGCCAATTTTCCACAAATAAGTCCGAGAACGCACTCGTCACCTCACGTACACAGAATACAATCAACATAGAAGACTCAAATCCTAAGGGAAATCCCTCACATAAGATTAGACAAGATACTTACATTAAAGAAGATAAATCGATACTCAAAAATGAACTTCTCGGGTGAAATGACCTCCGGAAGGCTCAAATCTAACCAAAATAACTTCAAAATACAAATAAAACTCATAAGAAACTATTTCAGATCATAATGTCTCAATCTTTAACAAAATCTAAAAATCGGTCCAAAAGTCGATCCCCGGGCCCGCACCTCGGAACCCGATAAATTTCACAAAACTCGAACACCCGTTCCGATATGAGTTCAACCATATAAAAATTTTCAATTTCCAATACCATTTTGTCCCTCAAATCATGATTTTTCATTTTTAAAACCTTATTCAAAAACAACCATTTTCCTCAACTCAAAACACAAATTAAATGACAAAAACAAAGATAAAATCATAAAATATATTAAATTCTAGATGAAGAACATTTACCCAATCGATTTTCTTCAAAAAGAAGCTCCCAAAACTGATGTCTAAAACAAAAAATATGGAGAAAATGGCAAACCCTCAAATATAACTCTCTGCCAGGCATGACCGCACCTGCGACAAATATAATATCTGCGCCCAAGGATCCTCTTCGGCATATGCGTTCCAATTCTATGCATCTGCGGAGACTACCAAGACCTGTTCTTCTCACACCTGCGTCTCCATCTTCGGATCAGCGACCATCGCACCTGCGCCAAAGATCCGCATGTGCCATTACACCAGAACTCAGACCTCCTCACAATAATGGTAACCATCCGAAACTCGTCGCAAACACATTCGGGGGGCCCGAGACCCCGTCCAAGCGCAAAAACAAGTTCAAAAAATGATGAAACTATGAATCGCACCATGAATCGGATTTTTGAACTTTCAAATCTTCCAACTTCTAAAACTCCCGCAGAAACCTATCAAGCCAACCCGGAATGATGCTAAATTTTGCAAACAAGTCCCAAATGACATAACGAAGTTGTTCCAACTCTCGGAATCGCATTCAGACCCTGATATCACAAAAGTCAACACTTGGTCAAACGTCTTTATTTCCAAACTTCAATTTTTTTAACTTCCGCCGAAATGCTCCAAATTGCCTAGGAACCCCCAAATCCAAATCTGGACACATGCCTAAGTCCAAAATCACCATACAAAGTTGTTGAGATCATTCAAAACCCATTCCAGAGGCGTTTACTTAAAAGTCAAATTCCGGTCAAATTCTTACAGCTTAAGCTTCCAAAACTAGAATCCTTCTTCCAATTCGACTTCAAATCATTCAGTAACTGAATTCAACCACGCATGCAAGTTGATACACATAATATGAAGCTCTTCAAGACCTTATGCTGCCGAACGAAACTTAAATTCTCAAAACGACCGACTGGATCGTTACAATAGATGTTGAGGTATCTTGAATAGGTGAGTAGTATTTTGGGAAAATGCTACAACTAATTCTAGCTTGGTCAATTAGCAACTGTCACGACCCCAGTTCGCCCTGCGTGTACTATCGTGATGGCACCTAGTCTCTACGACTAGGTAAGCCTAACAATGCGGGGAAAAAATAAACAAAACTGACGGAAAAAATAATTAGAACCCAAACTAACAAAATGAAACAGTACTTAAAATGCCACCTAGCATATACAATACAATTTCTCAAACTAACAACACTTCCCAAAACCCAAAAACCCATGAATCATAAGCTAAGGATACTACATAGCTCTAACTCCAGAATGTCTAACAAAGCACAGAAAATATAAAAGGGCTAATACTCAAAAGCAAGAATAGAAAGGGACTCCTCGGTCTGCGGACGCGACAGATATACCTCGAAGTCTCTACAGAAGCGTCTCGCCTCAAGGATGATAAGTCTAAGTGAGTGCTTGGATCTGCACATGAAAAACATGTGCAGAAAGGGCATGAGTACACCACATCAGTACTCAGTAAGTGCCAAGCCTAACCTCGGTTGGGTAGTGACGAGGAAGGTCAGGGCCCTATTGAGGTTAATTAAATAATCAAGTGATCGGATAAAATAAGCAGTGAAATTGAGAATCTATGGTAAGAATCTATACAACATAATAAGAGTGCAATAACGGAAACAGAAATAAAGGCAAAAACACAAAGGAATACCGCTCATAGCAAGGATGATAATCGGGGATCTCCTAGTATCCCGAGGATCTCTTGGTATCCTCAATATATATATACTAGGGATGTCTTGGTATCCCGAGGATCTCTTGGTATCCTCAATATATGTCAGGGATCTCTTGGCATCCTCAATATATATATACCAGGGATCTCTTGGTATCCCGAGGATCTCTTGGTATCCTCAATATATATATACTATGGATCTCTTGGTATCCCGAGGATCTCTTGGTATCCTCAATATATGTCAGGGATCTCTTGGCATCCTCAATATATATACCAGGGATCTCTTGGTATCCCGAGGATCTCTTGGTATCCTCAATATATGCCAGGGATCTCTTAGTATCCCGAAGATCTCTCGGTATCCTCAATATACGTGCCAGGAATCTCTTGGTATCTCGGGGATCTCTCAGTATCCTCAATATACGTGCCAGGGATCTCTTAGTATCCCGAGAATCTCTCAGTATCTTCAATATACGTGCCAAGGATCTCTTAGTATCCCGAGGATCTCTCAGTATCCTCAATATACGTGCTAGGGATCTCTTAATATCCCGAAGAACTCTCAGTATCCTCAATATACGTGTCAGGGATCTCTTTGTATCCCACACCTCAGTCCATATCATAAATACGTACAGGGGATCTCCAGGGATGTCGTCCCGTAGTCCAAATTTAAAACACACAGCAGCAACACAAAAACATTAAATTAAATGCTAATTTTCGTACTAAGTAAACAGTTAATTCTAGCCTAACATGCTTCACATAATACAATTAAGGCAGTTTAAACAAATAGGCAATTAAGTTAACTAAACATGCTTTTCTGAACTAACAGAGGCTAAGTTTGCATGTAGAATAAAAACAGGTAAGAAAGGAACTCAGTTTAAATACTTAAAGTAAAACCGGGTTTTCAACAAATAGCTCAAGTACACGCTCGTCACCTTACGTACAAGGCATTTCAATTATCAATATATCATATCCTAAGGGGAAGGTCCCTCACACAAGGTTAGACAAGTCACTTACCTCGAACCGGCTCAAAATCAACTAGAAACCACGCTTTTGCCACGTGTATCCAACTCCAAGTGGTCCAAATCTATTCAATTCAATTGCATATTGTAAATAACATCTCAACAACTGATTCTACGATTTAATTCAAAGCTAATACGCGAATTTAGGTAAAATAACCAAAATGCCTCTCAGGCCAACGTCTCGGAATCGGGCGAAATTTATATTTTCAGAATCCTCACACTCACACAAGTCTATTCATATAAAAATCTCTCAAATCGGATGTCAAAAACCCAATCAAAACCCAATCTCTAGGTCTAAGGACTTTTCCCCAATTTCTACCAAAATTCCAAAATTTAAGGATGAATTTAAGGAAAGATTCATGAAAATTAGTCTAGACCAAGTAAGAATCACTTATCCAAGTTCCCAGGTGAGAATCCCTTCAAAACTAATGATCTCCCGAGCTCTCAAGTTAAAAATATGAATTATGGTATAAACCCTCGATTTTGGAAAACTTATATTCTGTCCAGATATGTAAAGCATCGGGAATGCGAAGGAAGTCTTGCGTTCGCGAAGAAGAAAAAGGAAGGCTGCCCAGATGTGCTTTGTGAACGCGGAAGCAAGCACGCGAACGCGAAGAAGGAAAATATTATGGCTCAGGGATTGCTCTTCGCGAACGTGAAGGGCGGACTTGCATAGCTACGCGAACGCGTGATGGTGGACGCGAACACAGTGACGAATAAAGCAGGGCTTCACGAACGCGAGGAGTGTTACGCAAACGTGAAGAAGAAATTTCCAGGTGGTCATCAACAAAGCTTCGCGAACGCAAAGGTATGTTCGCGAACGCGTAAGAGGATACCAGAAGCAGGAAAAACTGCAGTTTAAAATAGGAGAAAAATGACCCGTTGAGCATTCGAAACACACCCGAGGCCCCGAAACCTCAACCAAAGGCACCAACAACACCTAATACCTCATTCAAACTTGCACCAATCCCTAAACCACCTAAAACAACATCGAAAACTCAAATAAATCAAGGATTTAAGCCTAAGAACTCTAATTTTCCTCAAAATACGATTTTGACCAAAAACCTAACCAAACACGTCCGAATGACCTGAAATTTTACACACACATATCAAATGACATGACGGAACTACTGCAACTTTTGAAATTCCATTCCGACCCTCGGATCAAAATCTCACTACCGGACCAGAAACTTCAAAAATTCAAATTTCGGCATTTCAAGATTAAATTAGCTACAGAATTCCAAAACACAATCCGAACACGCTCCCAACCCCAAAGTCACCCAACGGAGCTAACGGAACCATCAGATTTTCATTCTGAGGTCGTCTTCATACTGTTCCGACTATGGTCAATTTTCCAACACTTAAGCTCTCATTTAGGGACTAAGTGTCCCAAAACTCTCCGAAAATTTAAAATCGAACATTCCGGTAAATTAAAATAGCAGAATTAGACTCGGGGGAAGAAGTTAATAAGGATCGGGACGTAAATTTCCAAAACGGTCGACTGGATCGTTACAGCAACCATAGGTAATCAGAATAATAGGAGTAATAGAAACTCAATATGATTGATAAAACTATTATAACCCTGGATTATTCTCTTTCATGAATTCAGTCTCTGAACTTGCCTATTTATTATTTTAATTTCTTAGTTTATTGCTATACATTATATTTAGTTAACTTATCACTCTTTTGAAAAAATCGCTTGAATAGATAATTTAAATTAGTTTAATTTAGTTAATAGTTGTCAATAAGTCCTCGTAGGAACGTATTTATCACTTTATCACTTTATTATTTAGAGCAAATATCATTTGTTGCCCATCGGGCAAAACAAATTTCATCCAGTAGCCCACAAATTAACACATACAAATCATAGCCTAAAAATAAAACAAGTGCTAGCCGGAAATTAATTCCCTCGCCGGAAATCCTCAAAGCAGCACTTACCCAAGTCATTACATTCCCCATTTTCTTTTGACAAAAGAAGACGCTGGATTTCCATTCACAAGATCTACCCCTTTAGCATCAAACAACCTAAAATACATAGGATACTTCAAAACAACAGAAAACTCAAAATTATCAGGTAAATCAAATTCTTTCCTTGCAATCCTAACATGTTCTAGCCTTAATCTCCCCGTATTAGAAAGCATTAAAAGCTTTCTTAAACGGATTACAGATTCAGGTAATTGAGCTAAAAGAGCTAATTTTTCTTTCTCAATTTGTAGCAATGCTTTACGGGTGAGCCTGCAGTAAAGAATTCTTTGTACCGAGTGTTCGAAAACCTCAAAAACATGTGGGAATTTGAGAATAAACTTGCCCGCTTCATATTGTTTGAACCCGAAACGGCGAGCGAGCATGTCAAGGCGAGAAATGGGGCAAAAATCAAAAATCATTACATTCCCCATTTTCTCTTCAAAATCAGGCCCATTCAAATTCTTCATCCAAAGATTTCTGAAGTTCATCCACAGAATCCTCCATGTTTTCCACACAGTCCGTTAAGGCATGTGTTTCAGTTGGACACAAGTCTTGCTCTTTGGACTTTTTTGAAATTTTATTTGTTATTGATTTAGCCCCTTTTAGGCTCACTGTAAGTGCTGCATTAGCCAATTCTTTAGGGTTTGTTTGGATGGAGTTTGAGTAAGGTGAAAGTATTTTAATGCACAATTTGGTGTACAATGTCATACTACAAGAGTTCGTAATGAACTAAGAAGTATTGGTTTCTGATAATTTTTTGGCGAGGTCTCTTGTTGCTGAGCATATTAAAGTGGATGTTATTAAAATTAAGTAGAAAAAGGAAATGCGAATAGATGGAAGGCTGTGGAAATTAGGATAATGTAGCAATGAAAGAGCAGAGGAATTTCTCTGATTTTTTGGCGAGTTCTCTTCTCTGATTTTCTATTATAGTTTCTGTGAATATGTAGATAATATTTTGAAGATCTTTGGCTAAAAGTTTACAACTCCGGCGATCTTGTTACCATTTTCGCGCTGGTGGTTGGTTTCTCAATGAGAGGAAGTACAAAGTAGATGATTATGCATAAAGTTGAAATATCAATAAAACCTATTGTTATTATACAAAAATTATACAAAATAGACTGTTACTATATAATTTATATACAAATAGACTTTCACTATACAATTTATATACAAATAGAGTGTCACTATACAAAAAATATACAAAAATAGAATGTCATTACACAAAAATATACTAAATAGATTGTCATTATACAAAATAGACTATCACTATACAAAAATATACTAAAATAGACTGTCACTATACAAATAGATTGTTACTATTAAAAAAATATACAAAATAGACCGTCACTATACAAAATAGACTGTTACTATAGAAAAACATACAAAATAGAGTGTCACTATACAAAATAGACTGTTACTATACAAAAAATATACAAAATAGACTGTTACTATACAAAAATATACAAAATAAATTGTTACTATACAAAAAATATACAAAATAGACTGTTACTATACAAAAAATATACAAAATAGAGTGTCACTATATAAAATAGACTGTTACTATACAAAAAATACATTTGGGGTACACAAATATATACACAAGTACACTCGAGATAGGCTCAATATACACCAAGGATACACTGCCAAACTCGGGAAACAATATTTATACATTGCAAAAAAAAAGTTGCTCTATTGCGCAAAGCAAGGGTCGAACCTATGACCTTCAGCTTACGAAACAAGCGCTCAAACCACTGGGCTACAGGCGCTTATGTTGTCATACTCATCCTTTCGGCTAGTATATGTAATATATCTGGGCCGATGGGCCATTTTTTGTAAGTAGGATAAAATATGGACTATTAAAATTTTGAGGGGCTATAGAGGGTAGTTTTCTCTATTATTTATCTACCGTGTACGCTTGCATTTGGCCCCAATACATATGCTTTAATTTTTTCATCCTTTGGGGCTAGTATGTGAAATTCAAATTATTAATTAACTCTAATGTTGCTTATGGAAATATGACTGCATTGGACAAGAAAATTTTAAAAAAGAAACTTGATGCGATAATTAGAACAAAAACAAACAATGGAAGTACACCCTTAAGAGTAATGTAAGTACGACATCTATTTTATTTGGGGTGAAAATCATTTATCCTCCCCAACTATGTGTTAAAAATCAAACTCTCCCTCAACTTTGAATAATAATCATTCTTCCCTCCTTATCCTACACAATACTTTTTTTGCCCTTGAATTTTTAATTTCCTCCTCAATTCAATACTTTTTTATTATATGATTTTTTTTTATGGTTTTAGCTATAACTTAAATTATGTAATATCTATTATAAATTGTAATCAGAGTTAATTAAAATTATAAGTAGAATAAGTAATCAAAATTGATTAAAATTATCTTATCTTTATGATTGTTGTTTTAATATTTAAGTTATATTTTCTTAGCAACAAAGCTTGAAATTCATATAAGAGGAAGGAAAAATACCCCAATTTTTTTAATGAACTCTAATTACTTATTCCACTTGTAATTTTTAATGAACTCTAATTACAATTTATAATAGGTATTACATAATTTAAGTTATAACTAAAACCATAAAAGATATCATATAATAAAAAAGTATTGAATTGAGGAGGAAATTGAAAATTCAAGGGCAAAAAAGGTATTGTGTAAGATAAAGGAGGGAGAATGATTATTGTTCAAAGTTGAGGGGGGAGTTTGATTTTTGACACATAGTTGGAGAAAGCAAATGATTTTCACCCATTTTATTTGTTGCCTTTGGAAATACGAAATGTTAAAGTGAAATTTAGATTAAATTGCGAAGAAAAGAAATTGCAAATTGAATAATACTTGAAACGAGAAACGAGAAAACGTATTGCAAGCATTAGAACTACACATTGACGCAACCTCCTCAAATACATGAAATTTAGATTGGTTGGCATAGAGAATTCGGAGTACATGGAGAAAAAATATATCCAAAAAAGAATCAATTTCATATCTGTCGATATAACTTAATTTGTACGGAATTTTTTGGTATTTTCTATGTGGAAATCTTTTGTAATAATCATATCTAACAATCTCAATTTTATTTTCTTAAATTGGAAAGGCAAAAGCATCATGTTTCAAAATTTTACCAGATTGTTGCATATGTAGTATTGTTTGGACCAAGAGGCAAAACACGAGAAAGCGAAGACATAAGGAGATGAAGAAGTTTGGAAATAAGTAAAAGAGATCAACAAACTTTTCACTTTTTAGTAAAACATATACTCAAATAGTCATCACCGTGTATGAGACCTTTACTATTTTTTAGATTAATTGTACAAGTTAGAAAAATTGAGGAGGAACAAGGCAATATCTCATCGTTGCCTTCATTTTGGTATTGATGTTATTGACATTATAAGTATGTGTTAGAAAAAAATAACAGAATATGGGGACGAAATAATTAGGTCTTGATTGTGTAGTCACTGTCATTAAGGAATTTAAACCTCTCAATTTCACTGCTGCATGAATTATGGCATAATTCCTCCAGGATTCTACTACAAAACCTCTGAAATTCGAGTTTCGGCAATTAACTCGAATTTCCCACGAGAACAGAATAATTATGAGTTGTAGAAAATAAGTAGAAGAGAAAAAGATGAAAGTTTTTTTGATGATTTCATTTTGGAGATGATATAGGTATTTATAATACCTATAGGAGTCTGTTGGAATTAACAGACTCATGTCTTCATAACAGGCACCTTTTAAAACCAATAGTCACATTCTTTTGAATTTAAAAAAATATTGTTAAAAGCATTTTCTGAAATTAAAGGCTAAAATATTTTTAATTAATCAAATAATGGGTGACTAAAATATTAATTTGGGCTACTTAATTAGCCCAAGTGCTCAAGTGCTCAAGTGCCCTATCTTGACTATTAATAATATAGCCAAATTCTAGTTTTCCTCCAAAATATCTTTAAAATATTCAAATCACGTAAGACAAAGAAGTGCTTTTAAACACTTCTTCCTTTCTTTCTTTTTCCAATTAGGGACAAAATAACCTCTTCTCAAATACTCCCATTAAAACATTAACTAATATAACAATCCCCTACTTACTTAGTAATTGATGTTGTTTATAAGATTAATGCGTATAGTAGGTATCTTTCGATTTAAACCTACTACTTGTATAAACTATTCAAGACCTTGTCGAAATTAATGGTTAGATTAAGTTCTATTAAACCATAATTCCTATATGACAAGATGGAAAAGCTTTATACACATAAATCGTACCAACTCGACAACTTGTTCACCGTGAGTTTTAGCACCTGATTATGGCCTTGTGCTACTTCCGGAATTCATAAACACTTATCAAGTTTTGTGTTCCAAACTTTTGATTGAAGCGGCACCACTTCTTGTACTTTTTCATAGGTGAAGATTTAACCAAATCCTTAACACGGACGTCTTTAGTTCCTAAACCGAACTCTGCTTCTTCATTAAGAGTATTTTTATACTCATCCTCCTTTTCTAGGTACTAATTTTCAGTACCTGCTATCCGTCACAACTATAACTTGTTATTACCTTTTAAACATTTAATATTGTTAAACAATAAGAAAGGTATGGTTCCCGTTACTAGTGACAAAATTAAATTACCTTTTATTATCATATCCCTCGCGAGTCCTTTAGTGAAAGGGTCAGCAAGGTTGTCTTTAGACTTGATGTACACAGCAGTAATAATTCCATCTGAAATTAATTATCTTATGTACTTATGTCTTAAAGCAATATGCCTAGATTTTCTATTGTATATTTTGCTAAATGCTTTAGACATAGTTACTTCACTATCACAGTGCAAGAGAACAGCTGGCATTAGTTGTGTCCACAACTTTATATCTAATAATATATTTCTCAGCCATTCTGCCTCTTTTCCTACAGCTGCTAAAGCAATAAACTCATATTCCATTGTGGAATGAGTAATACACGTCTGTTTCTTAGAAGCCCATGAAATTGCTCCTCCACCTAAAGTGAATATTCATCCAAACGTTGACTTGTTATCACTAACACTAGTTATCCAACTAGCATCACAATATCCTTCTAACACTGAAGGAAATCTGTTATAATACAAGCAAAAGTTTTTGTCCATTTTAGATAACCAAGTACTCTCACTATACCTTTTCAGTGATCACCACTTGGATTGTGAGTGTATCTTGATAATTTACAAACTGCAAAGGCAATATCTGGCCTAGTACAGTGCTAACATTCATTAAACTACCAATTGTACTAGCATAGTCTAATTGACTAACAGATCTTCCGGAGTTCTCAACCATCTTGCTAGAAGCATCAAATGGAGTATTAAATTCTTTAATGCCCAAATGATTAAATTTGGAAATAACCTTGTCAATATAGTAAGACTGATATAAGGCGAAACCCCCACTATGCCTATTAACTTTAACACTTAAGATAGTATCAACTTCTCCCAAATCTTTCATTTTAAATTGAGAAGTCAAATACTTCTTAGTTTCATTTATGCCTTGCATGTTAGTTCCTATGATTAGCATGTCATCAACATAAAGACATACTATCACTCCATAATCCTTTGTGAATTTAGAATAAATGCATTTATCTGCTCCGTTATATTTAAAATCATTTGATAATATAACACTATCAAAATTTTCATGCCATTATTTTGGAGCTTGTTTTAATCCATACAAGGACTTAACTAATTTGAAAACTTTCTTCTCATTTTCAGGAAGTACAAATCCTTCGGGTTGTTCCACATAAATTTCTTCATCAAGATCACCATTTAAGAATGCCATCTTAACATCCATTTGATGGACATATAGATTATATATTTATGCCAAAGCAAACAATACTCTTATTGAGGTAATCCTGGCCACGGGAGCTTATGTGTCAAAATAATCTACTCCTGCATTTTGTCTAAATGCCTTGGCTACTAGTCTAGCTTTAAATGTTTGTAGAGAACCATCAGTATTGTATTTTCTTCTAAATACTCATTACACCTAATAGGTTTAGTATTAGAAGGTAAATCTACCAATACCCATGTACTATTTGATAAAAGATAATCCATTTCGTCATTTACAGCTTCTTTCCAGAAAGAAGAATCTCGCGAAGCCATAGCATCACTATAGGTTTTAGGATCCTTTTCTAAATTTAAAATAATGGCTATTTTATTTAATACTTCATCTCTACTTCCTTCTACCAAAAAGACTAGTGCTTGAGAAGAAATAAAATCAGAACCTATATTTTTTTCTTTTCTAACTCTTTGACTTTTTCTTGGTTCTACAGGAGATTCAATTACCTTTATTTTATTATTAGAAGAAGAACTAGGTTCTGCATAATTTTCTTGAGTTACTGCATTATCACCAATACTTGCTGCATTACCATCTTGTTTAGTAATTTCTGTATCCTCATGTGAATTATTAGAATCACCAATAAATTTTATTTCCAAGAACTCAACATCTTTAGATTCCACAATAGACTTAGACTAAATGTCCAATAATTTGTATGCCTTTGAGTTCTCAGCATATCCTACAAGTATGCTTTTAATTCCTCTAGGTCTTAAGTTAGTCCTTTTAGGATCTAGAATTCTATAATAGGCTAAACAACCCATACCCTTAAGAAATTTAAGTTACGCTTTCTTCCTTTCCATTATTCATATGGTGAAACCTTAAATTTCTTTGAAGATACTCTATTATGCACAAAACAAGCCATTAACAAAGCTTCATCCCACAAATTCGTTGGTAACTTTGCATGTAAACTCATGGCATTAACAATATCTATCAACGTTCTATTTTTTCTTTCAGCAAGACCATTTTGTTGTGGGGTATACGGTGCACCAACTTGGTGAATCAAACCATTTTTTTCACAAAATACAGAAAATTCATTGGAAAGATATTCGCCTCCTCGATCACATCGTAGGATTTTAATCTTCTTTTCCAATTGATTTTCAACTAATACTTTGTAACTCTTAAACATATCAAATGCTTGATCTTTTGTTTTCATTAGCTAAATATGTGTATATTTAGAATGATCATCTATATAAGTAATAAAGTATCTATTTCCACCTCTAGTTAAATGACCATTCAATTTACATATATCGGAATGCACAAGTTCAAGTAGATTACTTGTTCTTTCATTCTTTGGAAACGATTTGTTAGTCATCTTAGCTTCTATGCATATTTCACATTTTTTATCATTATTCTCAACAGCAGGAATTAATTTATTTTTAGACATAAACTTAATATATTGAAAATTAATATGTGAAAGTCTAGCATGCCATAAATTAATAGATGACTCAATCATATAAGTAGAAACTTTAACTTTATTAATACTTAATTTGAACATGCCCTCACAAGAGTAGCCTTGTCCTACAAATACACCATTCTTAGAGAAAATAATCTTTTCTGCCTCTATAACAGTTTTGAGGCATTTCTTACTTAATAAACTTGCAGAAATTAAATTCTTCCTAACATCTGGTACATGATGAACATTAATTAAAATCAACTTCTTTCCCGAAGTGAATTGCAACTCAACTGTTCCTTTTCCAAATATCTTGGCGGTGTCATGATTTTCCGTTAAAACCTTTTCATCACTTGTTGTAACTTCATAATGTTTGAAGAAACTCTTGTTATTGCATATATGAACTGTAGCACCGGAATCATACCACTAATCTACAGATTTTATAGTTGCTACCATGTTGCATTTGGTTACCATACTCAGGTTCAAGTTGGTAAAGGTAGAAATCATAGCAACAATATCCGAAGAAGAAGCTTGTTGTTGTTCTACATTATTTACCCTCTTCTGTCCAACACTTTCTTCATTTTTCTGTCTCTTACGAGACCTGTAATCTCTCTTAAAATGGCCCATTTTTTTACAAGTATAACACGGACCTTTCTAAATGTTAGAAGAATTTTCCTTTGGGGAAGCCTCAAACTTTCTCTTATTTCCAGCCTTGTTTCCAGATTTTCCTAAATTGTTTGTCTTATTAGACTCAACATAATTCACCTTTGAACTAGTTTCTGCAGCATATTTATTTTTACGTTTTCGTGACTCTTCTTCAATCCGAATATGCTTTGTCAACTGGTCCACATTAAAGTCTTCAAAAAAATGTAATAATTTTTTCCTATAATCATTCCAAGTGGCTGGTAATTTTGCAAGTATAGCAGCGACTTGAAGAGATTCAAAAACATCGACTTTAAAATCTTTAAGTCTAGATATCAAAACAAGCAACTCATCAACCTGTTCCATGACAGATTTCCCATCTATCATTTTAAATTCAAAAAAATTCATTCCCCAAGGAATCTGTTTGTTCCTCGTTTCACAGCAGTATATTTCTGTTCTAAGGCTTTCCAAATTTCTTGTGGTAATTTGTGAGGACGGAACAAATCATATAAACTATCAGAAAGTGAGTTTTAAATAAAACCTCTACAGTGCACCTCATCATCTTCACGTTTTTGCATGTTGCCTTAATTTCGTCAGAATCTTCAGCAGTAGGTTCTAGCATTGCAGTAAGATCATAACTCAGCAGATATGCTATTCCCAATTCCGTGAGAAAGAATGGCAATTTTTCTTTCCAGTGGGTCAAGTTTGAGTTATCAAATCGATCCAGTTTGAACATTTCAAATATCTTGTTGAAACCAGAATCCCTACCAGAAGCCTCCTGATCATGCCAACTATGCCTTATAAAAAGGACAATGCGGACGTTGCAAATACAACCCGAGTATTACGCCCAAGGTCAAATCCACAGAGAGTTAACCTATCAATTACTATCTTCAGACCCACTAACTCTTCAGAACCAGCTTCCCAAATATTTGAATCATAGTTGATGGTTTCTTTAGTAACTAAGATTGCAAGTAAATTAAACAGCTGTAAACTAAAATGCTAAGGTTGTAAACAATGATGAGAAAAAGCTAAGGTAAAGATTTCCCCTATTGATGGAATCCCTTCTGTTTATGCTTCATACAAATTTACCAACACATCTCTATCAATCATGAACACTCTTCTTACCGTAAATCTCTCCCGAGTAATCACAGTAATATACTATTGCACTCTCCCGAGATACACTAACTAGCGTTAATTAGCACAATTCACTTTAGATTACACCCAAGGCTTCGTTATCCTTAATCCCACCTTTAAACCCGCAATTATAGATTCCTCTTATAATTTAGGAGTGGTATTGTTCAACAATAACCTAAATATGCACTCTTTTCCCAGTTATGCACACTAAATAGGAACAGCTAATTGAGGATCCTATCAATTAACTACAACAAACACGAAGTTGAACAAATAGAGATTTAACTAGCAATTTGTATTCACATAAACAAGAAGTTCATCCCCCAATAGGTTCCATCAAAACCTTAGACAAGGGATTTAGCTACTCATGGCAATGGGTAAACAAACTAAGATAAGATTCATCATAAACTAGCAATAAAAATCAAAGAAAAGAAGAAAGATGCTTTGGATGATCTCTCACAATTGTTTTCCTTGCCAAGATACTCTCAAAAATAATACATGCCTCCTTTAGACGAAGTCTAATATTTAAAATAGGGTTTTGGGCTAAAAATCCCGTCTTTTACACTTTAGTCCTTGAAGTTTACTGCGCCTACCGTTGTCGCGGTGGAACCAGGGCCAATGATCCTCTCTGAATCTCAAAACTTTTGCAGCTATTTTCCACCGCGGTTCTGTCGCGGTCGCAGTAGAACCGCGGCCAAACACCTTCTCTGAAATTTCAGGGCTGGCAGGCGTGGTTCCAATGGGAATTTACACATTTGGCCTCTTTTTCTCCATTTTGACTCCAAAACTGCTCCCTAGCCTTCCTTGGACATATATCACCTACAAATCATGAAAAGCACTAATAAGAGCATTTTGTTATCACCTTTATCATCAAAACTACACAAGAAGGTAATTATTTAAGGCGTGATTATAGTCAAATTCACCTATTATCACCTCCATTGCAGTGTTGGTTAAATTCCTTAAGATTGTTAGAAAAAAAATAACAGAATATGGGGATGAAATAATTAGGCCTTGATAGTGTAGTCACTGTCCTTAAGGAATTTAAGCATCCCAATTTCGTTGCTACAGGAATTGTGGCAGAATTCCTCCAGGATTCTACAAAGCCTCTGAAATCCGAGTTTCAGCAATTAACTTGAATTTCCCACAAGTACAGAATAGTTGTGAGTTGTAGAAAATAAGTAGAAGAGAAAGAGATGAACGTTTTTTGATGATTTCGTTTTGGAGATGATATAGGTATTTATAATACCTCTAGGAGTCTGTTGGAATTAATAGACTCATATCTTCATAACAGGCACCTTTTAAAATCAATAGTCACCATCTTTTGAATTTAAAAAAATATTATTAAAAAAGTTTTCTGAAATTAAAGGCTAAAACGTTTTTAGTTAATCAAATAATGGGTGACTAAAATATTAATTCGGGCTATTTAATTTGCCCAAGTGCCCAATCTTGACTATTAATAATATAGCCAAATTCTAGTTTCCCTCCAAAACATCTTTAAAATATTCAAATCATATAAGATAAAAAAGTATTTTTAAATACTTCTTCCTTTCTTTCTCCAACGAGGGACAAAACAACCTCTTCTCAAATACTCCCATAAAAAAACTAATATAACAGTATGTCACAAGACTAGGAATTTGGTTTATCACTTGCTTTAACTTATAGTATAATCTTTGAGGTTGGTATGTGAAAATTTAATATATTAATCCACTCTAATGTTGTTTATCCTTTTTTAATATAATGAATTTGAAGAGACACTATAATATTATTATATTTATAAGAAACAGAATTGTAAAGCAAAACCCTAATAATGATGCAAGTACGACATTAGTTGTATTTCTTGCCTTTGAGCATACCCAATCTTTAAGTGAGTGAAATTTGAATTAACTATATTACTAATTAAATAATATGACAAAAACAAATAAGAAAATCTTATTAAGAATTAAAATATTATAGATTTTGACTTTCTCAACACTACAAGAAAGATGAGCTACGACGACATTTAATTTGTAACATTTATAATAAATACCGAAAAAAAGTTTATTTATTGACATTTGTTAAATAAATGCGGCAAAAAATGATATTTGACAAAAAATGACGGAAATATAATGAAATTTGATCTAAATGTCACATAATTAAGAATAAAATGACATTCATTATTTACATGTATAGAAAATGTCAAAAATTTAATGATTTAAAAATAAAGCAAAATTTCATAACTTCCTGCCCAAATCTCCTCCCTCAAATATCTAAAAGAAACCCTACTTTGCAGCTTCCTACCTCAAAATAATTCGATTTTTCCTCTCCAATTTTACTTTTCCGTCCAAATTGAGCCGTATTCCTTCACCCTAACTGTGAATCTCAAGAACCTTCAGGAATAACAGTATGGAATATATTCTCTTCTTACTTAATTCTCTATCTTCTAGTATGCCATTGGAATAACTCTAGGTTAGCATTTTTCTATCTTGATTGATCTATTGGATTTGAATTGTACCTTCTTTCTGGTGAGTGTTTTGATTTCTCGTAGGAATTCAATCATGTTTAATTATTGCATTTGCTTCTTCGTATGTATTCGCAACAGAAAAATGAGAGTTTATGTTTTTAAAGCTTAATTTATGTTGTGATTTTGTGTGTGGTTGTAATAGTATGATGATATGTGTCACGACCCCAAACCCGGTCGTGATGGCGCCCAACCCAACGACTAGGCAAGCCCGACCAAATATACTCTCAA